>JPKD01000488.1:0-18625 GCA_000750935.1 Pseudogymnoascus sp. VKM F-4519 (FW-2642)
GGGGGGGGGGAGACGGTAATGGGTGCCGGAAGGATTATTTATAGTAGGGCAAGATTGCAACGTCCCCGCATCGTGTTACCACTCTATTACACCACTTCTTCTAATCTTTCCCAATGGTAAAAGGCGTTTTTTCTTATTCTGTCTTCTCGTCACCCCTTATGCTATGCCATGCCCTAAGAACAATCACATACGACCATAGACTTAAGATAATTGGGCATCCCGTCCGCTCTGCCATACATAAGCTTGTAATTCAGGCTTGATGCTCTTAATCGTGCTAATAGGCATAGCTCGGAAGTTATGCCCCTTGCTGTCTTGAGGGTGAGTAGGGTGAGGCAACACAACATTCTCGTGTCAATTTCGCAATAGCCTAGATAGATAAAAACTGTATATTTTTCCAGCTGGCTATTGCCTTTTATATGTCTTCTTCAGAATGTGTTTTGCTAGTTGCACGTTTGTAGCCCATAGTTGGTGGATATAAGGGTTGGAAGCTGTAGCAGTGGGGTAAAATACACGGTTACCCCATATGTTCCTTAATAACAGATATAAAAGCACACTATCTGTTATTCTTCTCACTATGGATAGACCTTCATAGACTTTTGGGTCGCACGAGAACCCCTCACCGATCACCTTACTTCACCTATTCTGTCCCCTTGCATCTCTGCTCGACATTTCCCCTCGGGATCCTTCTTCAGTCCCCCAAGGGATGGAATATTCATTAGTAATAGGAACTCTTCTCCACACGTACTCGCCTTGTCGGGTGCAACCCGAAATAACGTTATATAGTATCATAATCATATATTATGAGATGATTGGTCGTGCAACTGTTAGTTACCCCGATATATTGAAACAATAGTCATACAGTCGCACATGTCCCTCGATCTCAACAGCTGAGAGCGGGCTTCAGGCACTGCCAGATTTGCCCATGTCTCAGGCCATAACAAGCCAAACGGGAAAGAATCACGAAATGCAGTCAGCGTTGGCAACGAAGAATTATCTTCATGCTTTTAAGTGTCTTAAATTTGTTTTCGTGATCGATCTTTTGGTATCGATATCAGAACAGGACGCCTATAAGTATCGTGAAGATTCCCTTCAAATTCTCATCATCAACAATTGCAAATACAGACAAACACAAACAGCAAACACAACTAGCAAATCAACCCAACCATTGTTCAAAATGAAGATCAGCAGCATCATCCCACTATTTGCAGCCCTCGCCGCAGTCAAGGCTCAGATTGCCCCTGGACCCTATACCATTCGATCCCTAGCTTCTGATGAACGAGGGTACGTCGGCCGCAGCCCAAACGAGGACACCTCCACAAACCCAAAGCCTATCCTTCTCCTTGATAATGGGAACATTGATTTGGCAAGTAGCTATCTATGTCCCAGCTTTTTGTTTCTAATATCGTTTAGTGGGATGTTCAACCTGCGACTGAGGGCAGGTATCGCTTGACTATTCGAAACAACTCCCATTGGAGGATTCGATGACCGCCTTTTCGCCTTTCCTACCAACGATCCTAGGATTAACCTAGAGTGGTTCATTACACCGGTGGTGGGGTACGGCGCTAATAACTACATGTACAGCCCAGCTCCCCGAACTTTGTGCATTACTGTATTAACAAATATTAGCGTAGAGACTGCTCACAAGGCCAGGGGGTGGGTAGCCCCTGACGCTCTTAACCCGGACAGGCAGGTAAGATAAATCAGCCTTTATTTTCTTTCAAATATCTGACGTATTTAATAGCTTGCACTCAAACCGCTTATAGCTGGGGCTTCTATTCCTCCATTCTATCCACCTTTTGAGGTATTTACATTTACTCCATTGTTCTCATAAGCGGAACATACACCGCTGTCCGCAAGACTATTCAAGAGTTCCCATGTGTTCTACAGGGTGCTCATGGCCCGCATTAGATAGTAATGGACTAGAATTATAACCCCAAAAGTTTTCCCTGGATCATATAGTGACCCCCTCATATATCCGACGCCTTAGCATTACCATTGGATTTGCCTAATGTATCCCTTCTACAAATAGCTACAATTTCCCTCGGCTTCTGCCAATATTCGCGCACTGATATATTCCTCGCCTTTCAAATTAGGATCAGCTCTCTCTACTTTACAAGAAAGCGTACCATTTTGTCCTTGTCAGCTAATGTTGCCCAAACGAGCGCTGTACCGCGTCCTCCGAATAGCTTATTCGCCTCTGGCCCTTTCTCGATCAACAGCTATGCGATCTTTTCTTGATATTCCTTTGCCATAGCAGTTAGAGGGAACACGACCCCGCAGTTAGAACACTACCCTTCGGTAGAACGCGGTTGTGGCAAAAGATATGGCGTAAATAAGATAAGTCCTTCGAAGCGATATCACAGAGATGACGATGTGAGATAGGCCTTTGAAACAGGATACGGCTCACGTTGGCTGGGTGGGGTGCTAGGTGGAGGTTGTCCGGGGGGAGTGCTGCTGTTGCGTGGTTCTGTCGTGAGGGGATTCTCACTACAAGAACAATCACATACGACCATAGACTCAAGAGAATTGGACATCCCATTCGTACTGCCATACACAAGCTCGCGTATCCTCTGGATAATGGTCTTAATCGTGCCAATTGGAATCCTACCCCTTACCGCCTGAAGGGCGAGGTGGAGCGAGGGGTGAGCTGGGTCATCAAAAGCAATATTATAGTCACTAATTCGGACCTTGGTGCGCCCATGACGCCGCTTTCGGGACACCAAGAGATGATTCATTGCTCACTACTCCTTTGCCACCTTCTCGGCCTCAATCGCTAACTTTTCACTCCCACTACTTTCAGGAGAAACCAAAAATCCCGATATGACCATTGGCCAAGTCATACCAAGTACATAGTCATACCACATCCCATCCCAGTATCTTCTTAAAAGCAACATAAACGCCAACCCCGCATTTGCTGACCCAAGAAGAAGTAAAACACTGCTTAGCAAAGATCCATTTGACACATTACTTGCATCCATAAGAAAGACAGCGATGCCTCCGAGGAAGGGGATGAGGAGAACAAAGCCAATTATTCCACACATTTCTGCATCAGTAGTCTGTACACGTGGAGGTTGGTGGCATTGGGGCCTCCGCAGTACCTCATCATACACTTCAGTTGGGTGTTGACGGTTGATCTTCTCGTGCAGAGATGCGAGGGAGGCGTTTATTTGCGATAGTGATTTAGAGGGATCTGAGATACTGGATTGAATAAGGCGTAAGTCCAATTTGTCAATCGAGACATGGTCTAAAGTGGCTAAGGGTAGGTGCGATGGCGATGATTCCAATAAGGTGCTATGCTCCGGAGCGTAGATGTTGCACGTGGCATGGAATGCGAGGAGGCTGAGGGTCATGATAAGTAGCCCTATTAGGCCTTCAGGGCGTGTTTGGAGAGAGTTGACAATCATATTTGGTTTCCCGAGGTCTTTAGCTGAGAAATTTCCGAGTCTTATTTCTGTAGAGGCTGTAGAGGAGTGTTGTTGGGAAAGGTTGGATGAGGTTTAGACAAACAATAGCTACTGGATACAGATTTAAAGAGCAGAAAGTCAACTCTGTTTGTTGTTCGGGTAATGGTATAAGTTGCCTAGAACAGCAAGGTACCCTTGTTATACTCCGCAATACTACACGTTGCAAATTTGTAAATAAGTGCAGGACAAAAGATCTATCTATCTAGCAGGACCCTAGTAACGATCCATTTACCTATACCCTGTTGTCGTGATAGACGTAGCCCCCAATAGCCCCAAAAGTCCTCCTCCTCACTGTCGCTGTAGCTTTCCATTATCTCGCCCTCACCCTCACCCTCACCCTTGTTGTTACTGCTACCTTTGCAAAAAGCCCATATATCCTCGCTATTAACCACCAATTAGGGCAGTAGCAACGAAAATTTAGGTACGCTCTTTCCGCAGGCGTATTTGTAGAAATCCAACGCTTCAATGTCAAAGGATAGCTATCCAACAATGCAGGACATCCAGGCTCATTTCAACTAGTAACTGCGTAAGTGCTGCTTCTACTTCCTACCATCATCATTAGCTTGGGTTTCTCTCAACCCCATCTCTACAGTAATGTTTATTTTATCCATCTCCAAGGCTCTACCCGACGTTTTCAAATCTAAACCATCCCGTGTCTACGCTGTAATACATGTTTTTGTTTAGAGCAAGTTGTGAACCATTTTTTACTTGGCTATATAGAAGGTTAGTTACAAGTCCCTGTTTTCTAAATGGAACGTAGTGTGTGTTTCCCGCTCAGTAAGTTAGAAGTTCTAACACGCCTGGGAAAACAAGCATCACACACCCGACATACCTAGGAAAACAAGAATCAGCAACCAACATACCTAGGAAAACAAGCATTACAATATGCACCTAAAACCATACCCTAGTTATATGACCATGCCTGGTGGCTGCACTACAAAATTTCAGGTCCATGCTGCCAAACCACTCGACCTCGTACCCTGAGCGGGATATTCAGCCATAGTTATGATAAAACAACACCACACTGCAAATGTCTATAAAAGAATAAATTTTATCGCAAGTTTGTGCGGGCCACACTCGGTATAATCAACAGCTATTTATTGAGCAACTCCGATATAAACAACAGATATGTTTCTCCCCCAGGCTGTCGCTATAGCTGTGGCCTTAGCCACTACAGTTATCTCCCATTTTGCATTAATGAAGGTGCTTGATAAGCATGACAAATAGCAACCATGGCAGATAGTTGGAGGAGGCATAGGAGAAAGAAGACAGTGTGATGAGGGGAAGACAATTGAAATCTTCGCAACTTTTTAGTATCTACCACAACACTAGAAATCAATTGAAACTATTCAGAGTCCTCTTCCTTAGACATGTCTATTACAATCTGACAAGTGCGCGTACTGTGATTAGCCCTATCACACTTGCTATAGCGGCGTACACGCGTTTCTTCCCTTAGCCTTCCAACTACTAGTTAAAGGAATTGTGAAATGTTAAACACCCTCCGAGTCCTGACTAAAGTTACCCTAAAGTTACCATAAGGGTATCAACAAACGTTATGTAAAGGCTATAAATAAAGTGCGAACAATCCACCTCTCCCTGTGAAACTAGTCCCTTGTAACCTTTTGAGGTGGTTATACAACAGTTATATATTCGTGCCTGCTATTCCCCGCGACAAACCATGCTGGGTCGACACTGGTTATTCCTATGCGCTCAAAGTGCAGTGTTTGCTTAACGCGGCGCAAAACCAAAACATTGTATGGGCAGTCACTACCATTCATTACAAGCAAACAATCCACCTCCTGAATCTCATTCTCCAAAGGGGCTTGTTCTTCAAAGTCAAGTTGGAAATTTGCCACTACCTTCGAATCAGCTTCAAGGCGCATCGTCATATCCCCCCTGGCCGTTATCCGGCGCATTGTTACGCTTTTGATATTACCAGTCAGCTGCATCTGCCCATCTTTAAGAGTACCGTTAGGGTCCATTCCGAGAGGTGTGAGCTTAAACGTGACATCTCCCAAAGCGCTTACGGATTCATCATCGCCGCCTCTCCCTTTAAACGTGATCTGTCCATTCACTGACATCCAACTCCACGACGGACCCACGTAACCGGTGATCTTTCGGCGTGATAAAATGCCGGGCGTGACGGCGCACCATAGGAGACCATGGGCAATTCCGCCGCTGAAGATGCCGGCGTAGTACTGTTTACCCAGTCGCTTAGAGAAGAAGGTTGCTAGACCCGACAATGCAGGGAACCTGTCGGGTTCGAAAGTAAGATGGCGCATGGAATACATGAATGCTATATCGAGCCAGTATCCGTTGAAGTCTTCGTTTTCCATACTCTCAGCGTTTTTGACATATTCGGGACTGTAGACTTCACCACGCTGTGGTTCGCTCGTCATACTCGTAGATAGTTTACACATCTTTAGATCTATTAGTCTCATACCAGTATAATTTAGCTGCATAGGTTCTTGGGGGGACTCAGCCCGTGTTTGAGACACTACCCTGGACGAGCATTGTGTTACATATGGGATACTTACCCAGGACACTTTATCCCCGTAATAACTGATGGATCTTCGAGCTAGCTGCTCCTCTTGCAGCACCCATCCTCTCGTATGCAACTCCCAGTTCCCGATATGGAAATACTTATCTGGCTGCATAAACCACGATCCAGCAAGCTCTCCGTTTCGTTTTCGATACGGTATCTCGACTGTCGGCGAATCTGTAGTGCTAGCGGGTCTAGAAAGGAAGCCTCCACTATATTGCTTAGAGGGAGACCTCGACCTTTCAGGAGCCGCCCTAATAGTGACACTGCTGTTATTGTAAACTTGGCCCATTACTGCAGACTCGTACTCCCAGTCGCCCGTATCGTCCTGTATGATACACAGTGAATCTATCCACAGATACTGGACACCGAGTTTCCGTGTGACCTTCACAGCGTCTTGGAAATTGAGTGGCATGGCATTAATGTTGATACCCGCCTTTCGCTGGTCTAGAAGCGGTTTCGTTGTTTTGAAATGTTCTATCGGGTTTGTAGACCATCGATGACTTAGTGCTGCATATTGACCTGTCATGCCTCTCGAGTCAATGAGTCGAATTTGCAAATCACCAGTTGTGCCTACATCCAAGATCCGAGTTGGGAATTCAGCGACTTCAGTTCCCGTAAGATTACCAGGTAATCTGCAAGTGTGCGGGTGTTTTTCTATACATTCCTTGAACCAAGTGGATACCATCGCAAAGCCTTCATCGCTGTCCGGGTTCAAGGGGAAACGTCCTGCAACCTCTCTAGATACGGCAGCTTCACTTCCGTCTTTTGCCAGTGCAACAAGAGATCCATAACACTCGCCGCATCGGACCGCGATTGAGTACAGTTGTGATGGTCCTCCTGGGCTGATCAATATATGTCTGTAACTACCAAGTTGGATAGGCAAATCTTCTTGCAAGGTTCCCGGATTAATACGGTACTTCCCCCTGTCTACTATTGTTGTGTGGATTAGAGAGCATAATGGACAAGTAAGACTAGATTGTCGTAGGGCTGTGAATGTTAAGTGATGTGTCACGAATTCTTTAAGCTCGTCGCGGGAGAAAGGTTCTTTGATGTGAGGGATGGTCCATGGCGAGAGCTTCTGGCAGAGGGCACAGAGAGCCATTGAACTGCTAATAATGCGTGCGAGTAACTAAATGAGTTGTAGTCTGCTTGCAATGTAACCTCGAGGGCTTTGAAGTCGCTGGTGGGGACCTGTCAAAGTGAAGATGCGCTTGTTAGTGACCTTTGAGATGTTGCCGTAATGCGTTAGCCTCATGTATCACCCGCGAAAACGGCCCGTCACTAGACCCTGACATCGGCTGCCCGCTGCAAATAAGTGGCTCCGATAAGTGCTTCGCAGGCCCCTCCAGAGTTATCGCGGCACACCCAGGCGGCAACGGCGACGACAATGGCTGACGACCTCTATATCGCTACAGACGAGCGCGCGTGTAACGCCTACGGGTGTTACGGTTAGTAATTCTTTCGGCCATATTGCGGTAAAGCACAATGTTTAACTAAGTTTTTATACAGAACGATGCTATGTTGTAGATAGTAGACTGCGAAATCTGGACATGGCATCAGGGTGCCTTTTATACCATATTCACACTCACCCTCGCTCACCCTCGCTCACCCCCCTCTCTCTCTCTCGCACCTAGGTTCCTAATTATCCATAGCCACCTAAGTCGCAGTACATCGTGTTCCGCCCTTCCCCTCGTGATTCTGTCCCAGTCCACGCATTCTGCCATATCTGGGAATCTTTCAGTATTCTCTGAACATCTTGTATGGTGTACATTCTATGAACATCAATCTACTCCTCTTTCTCTTCCTCTTTTGGTGGCTGGCTTGGGAGTTCGGGTTTGGCAGGTTGTATATCCTCCTTAGTATCCTCCTGGTCGTCGAGCGCGCATCCTTGTTTCCATCCTGCTCATGATCCGTCTTTTCAAATTCGGTGATGCTGGCTATTTTTACAATACACGTCAGATCTTAGTAAACACAAAGGGGGGTCAATGGCAGGTGCCCATTATGGTATCGACTGCTTCGATGGGTCTTGTAAGTCGTCAATATGCAAATAGATGAAGATATACTCATCAGCTCAGAATACCCCAAACCACCGCCATACCATCCCATGAAGCTACATCTGGATAGTAACACTACGATTCCTACCATTAGCAGCGCTTTACTGATTTGAGCTGAATGACAATATCACCATTTCCCACCATTTACTCCAGCTGACCTGCGCTGCTGAATTTCTGTTCCATGAAGTCCCAGGGCATGAAATGGTTAGGTGCTTACCAAAAGATACTAAAGGTGCCACGACGCTCGTCGGGAAGCAGGCAAAGCTTGGGTATGTGGTGTTGCTGCTCTCGAGGTTCTCTAATTGTCGGCCCCTTTTCTCACTGTCGCCCAGCGTTTTCACCGCAGTCTTCTCGTCGTCGGTATCTCCCCACCGACATCATACTCACCCCCGCTAGATCACGATGCCAATAAACACCAGGACGTACAACATTGTGTCAGTAGCTAATAGAATAGAACAGTTCGCACATTTCCACTTCGACCAAGTTGCGTAATTGGGTTGAAGGATATGGAATGGGGGGAAAGGATGTGTATTTATACTATATCCCTGAGTTGGGAGGGGCGTGGGATGGGTGTCTGGACTCGGTAGGAAAAGAGGATATAATATGACATCTCAGACTGCCACTATGGAGGAGCTCGTAAATATCATAACAGAAACTGGTGAGATATAGATGGCTTCCGACGAATATGTAAGTTTCTTCCCGGAATCTAAATACGTATATAATCTGAGCTGTATCAAAAGTTACCTTGAACCCTCATGACCTTCTAACTCGTCGTCTACTCCACCCATGCATTCTTCTGTCACCACGAAGCCTCTCCTCACACACATCAAACATAGACTCTCGGCCTCTAACCTTGTTTCTCTGTCCATTAGCCACCACCGCCGAAGATGGTTGCTGCTGTCGCTATATTCTAACTGTCAATATCTCCCTGTCGTTACTTCTCACCACCGGCACTTACCACCAGTGCCCTGCTATCACCTCAGTGACGCTCGTGACGATCGCACACACGGATGTATCTCTGAGCAGCTTTGCCAGAGGCTGCGTTATAAATGTCTACAGCTGACTTGACTTGTCCCAGAAAGGCCTCGATATCCGCGCTGTCTGCGTATTTATATCGTGAACCGTTGGCATTGGGACCCAACGGAAGATTGTGGGAAGTCTCATGTTTTGATGTAGACGATTTTGATATGAAATTTCTATTGTAGCAAGGACTATGCCGTACACATTTTGACCACCACTATCCCAGAAGTACACACCACCATATCGAACAGAAATGGAAGTTAAATACAAGTACAGCACCCCCCATGCAATGCAACATACACATCACCCCTATAATACAATCTACCCCACCACACTCACCAACCTATCACGGTGATGGCATCCTTTACTCCCCCCTCTCCGCCTCCTTCTGGGCCTTCCTCCACTCCCTAAACTGCCTCTCCTTGGCAGCCTCCTCCGCCCTCCTCTTCTTCTCATACTCCTTCGCCTTCGCCAACTGGGCCTTGGTCCTCTTCCCCGGCGCCTCCTGCTGTCCCGCCATCTCCCTCGCAGTCTTCACGCCCTCTCTAGCCGACTTCTTCGCGCCCTCAACGGTATCGTTAAGCGCGGCGAAGATGCCCCTCGTCGTCGGCGCCTCCTGGCGCTGCTTCATCAGCTGCGCCGTTATGATGTCGGCGCGGTAGGGGCTCGCGTTCTTGAGATCCACTTCCTTGATTGGAGGGGGCATCTGCTGCATTCCGAGGAAAGAACGGACGGCGGGCCGCCTAAATAGGGTTACTTGCGCCGCGGACCAGAGACCCGTGACGAAGAAGGAGAGTTGCACGGCGGCGGGGAGCCAGAAGGTGAAGGCGAACGAGAGGACGGGGAAGCCGTAGGCGAGGAGCTTCATGGTGTTGGCGGACATGGTTGATGTTCCTGCCTCACCTCCTTGCTATGGGGCTGTCAGTACATAATCATCGGCAGTAGGTATCATAGAGAAGGAAGAACGCACCCTAAGCACCACATGCAACACACCCGCCGCGGCAAGAGGAAGAATGAATAATGGATCCGGTATCGCCAAATTCTGGAACCACAGGATGCCTCCCGTCTCCATGCCAGGAACCGGCAACTTGGCCATCGCGCGCAGCAGCACAAACGTCCCGTAACCGGTGAACATCTGCACCATCGGCAGCATCGACTTCCACATCTTAACTCCCGCACGCTTATGGATAACCGAGATCTCCTGTCGCACAGCCATCATCGCCGCTTGGTCGTTGTTGCGCTGGTGGTTGAGCATCTTCTCATGCAGCGGCTTCGTCTGCGGTGCGGTGCGCGCCATGCGCGCTCCGTTGTCGGCAGCATCGATGTATAACTTCAAGAAGGCGATACGGATGAAGACGGCGGTTAAGGCGACGGACGCCCACCACGGCGTGCCGCAGTAGACATGTGTGTGCTCGAGCAACCACTCGACACAGGTGGTGGGTCCGTAACCGTAGTCCAGCCCGAGCGACTTGAGGTAGCCAATGTGTTCCGGGGCGTCTTTGGCGCTGGTGATGATATCGATAGCGTCGTCGAGGGAGGTGCTGGTATACGCACTGCTCGTTCCAGCCACAGCGTCGGTGGTGGGAGCTCCGGGTGTGGTTGCTGCGGTAGTCGCGACCGCCTTGGAGGAGTTGAAGCGCCGCGATGGGAGCTGCGTCAGGATCGAGCTTGATTGCACGAATCGCGGTCTCGCTGCTGCTGTCTTGGACGACAGTGCGCCGAATGGCGCGGCGGGGAGTCGCGCATTGCGGGTGGTCGATGAGGAAAACTGTGTCGTTCGGGTGAGCTCGGTGCATTGGCTGGGAGAGGGGGAGGGGCTTACGGATCTAATGGAGATTTCTTCCAGTCGCCGGCGACCTATGCCAATGGTCCGGCTGGACCATTGTATCCCTCTGCTCGGTATCATGGCTGGTTGTCGTCGTAGGTGCGCGGACAAGTGCGCTGTACCGTCGCCCAGAAATATTTTGAGGTCCCAGGTTCCTGAGAGCTAGTGCATAACTCTTCCGTGCATAAAATGTCACGAGACCTCTTGGCAGTTCGCGTTTATGAACCCCTCAACTTGTATAACATTTGAAAAACATATTTGGAGGGTTGAGGGTCACATTAATAGTTTAATGATCTCTGCTTTTATCAGGCTTTCAAACTCCCGGGTATCAATCATATAATAGTATCTGCTTTCCGCCCCTCAAATCCATCCAGATCATTCAAAAAGGAAAAGGTATTCATTCGCTTGGTCCACTAACTCCACGATCCGGACCTCTCCTCGCAGGACTATCTAGACTCTCAAACTCCTTCCTAGCCTGCATAGCATTCTCCAGCGCTGCATTAAATCGCTCCTCTCCTGGAGGCAGCACAACAGCCAGATACGTATTTGTAGAGAACTTGACGACAAACATACAGAAGCGACTCAGCTTCAGCTCCAGGAGCACAAACTGCTCGGCCGACTTCGGTGTGCCCGTATACCGAGACGTCGACTGCTTGAAGTTCTTAATGATGTTAGAGAGTCGCTCGAAGCGGTCAGTAGTTGGGTTTGACGATCCGATTGAGGAGCACCAGTGGGAAACTACTAGGAAAGACGAGCGCTCGAACAAGAGCACTTCTTCGGCCTCGATCAGTGTGCCGAGGGTTGCGAGATGCCGCTCGATGGAGGAGAGGTTGGGCACCAAGTCGTGTATGATCTCAGCCCACGCCTTATACAGCGATTGATCCCAGATTGAGGTCGCGAATGGGACAGGATCAAAGACATCCGACTTCGTCCTGATGGCCGCAATGCGGTCGTTATATGATGCCTCGCGTTGGGCGGGCGCGACAAGGTCCATTTTGTGAATGAGGATATAGACGGAGGATGTAGGTGAAAATTGCGACAAGGCGGAGATGATGGAGCGGTAGGTTAGGAGGTCTCGATCGAAGTCGCGGGATTCGATGTCAAAGACATATATGAGAACGCCGACGTTTGAAAAGACATGCGAGCGTTGTTGAGACAGATAGTTCTCCATGAACGCATCTTGCCTATTTTATGTTAATATTTCCACTCGACAAAATGTAGAAGACTCGACTCACCCTCCACAATCCCACAGATTCAAAGTCAAGTTCCCCAGAAACTTGACATGGCTCAAATCGACATCAATCGTCGCCCCCAACCGCCTCGTGTCCCTCGCAACGTAGTTACTGAAGATGATACTCCTCATAGAACTCTTCCCCGACCCACTCTTCCCCATCAACAGCACCTTCTTCTTCTTCTGCTTGCGAATCTCCGGCGCCGCGCCCGCATCCGCTACTGGTTGCGCCGAGGCCTCCATATTCCTTTATGTGTTTAGGTCGAGGACAACGACTTGATAGCTGTCTCTCGGAAACTCGGCCTCGCGCCAAGGTTACCTATTGACACCAGCGAGGTCCCGAAAGTTTGCCCAAGGTATCTCAGCGGTCGCAGATGCGATAGTCGGGAATCTGCGCGAATCTGCGCGAAGCCAGCCACTTGTAATACTGCACTTCGCTGGAAATAAACGTCCGGGTCCGTTGCCAGCTATCTATCCGCGCAATAAAGCCTCTCGGTTCCGTCTTCCCGGGCGTTAGGGTCTGGGCAATCACTCAGGTCGTCGTCTCGACGTCTGGTTGGTGGCGGGGACAATGCGGTTGAAAGTCGGGAACCGATCTGCGCGATCTGTGTAGCACAGCGGGACTGGAAAGGGTGCTTGCCGGGGAGGTGGTGCGACGGGCTATGCGGACGGGTGCGTTGTGGGTGGAGGAGGCGTTGGTGATGGTTTCAATGGCGGGTTGGATGTGATTGTGATGCTGTTGGATGGTGTAGCTTCGGTCGATTGAGGTTGACACGCCGAGCGGGGCCAGGTTTGGCGCGATCTGCGATCTTGAAGTCACCACCACCTTGAGGTAGGATAATAACAGCTGTTCTTCACAACAATATATTTCTATTTGTGTTATCTTGTAGCTGAATCATTGATTATTGAGTAGTGTTCTTGATTCCAGATATCTTTAGTTTACAACAATACTAAATGGTCTCAGGCAGACGTGTACCCCAATAGCGCCTGTCTTGTGGCTGGCAGGGCTTATCGGCATTATCGAAAGTCGCCATTTGATTTGGTGTCGTTAAAGGCGGTGGAAACAGCTATGGGCGGTGTAGAGTTGTAAAGCCGGCAGAATAACGCGTCTAGCATGTTTCCACCTGGTATATTGTGACAAAGACTAGGTGATTACAACTGGTAGCTGCTAGCAATAGCATATTACTAGCCACCAGCAATAACATAGCTTATTCTTTCTATATATAGGACTAGGAAGTCCCGAGGAAGCTGCGATGGGCCTTGCTTGGTAATCGTTCCTTCCGTATATAACTTCTGAAGGTTTCGAGGAAGATACGATCGATGCTTTGCTTGGTAATCGTTCCTTCCATGTGTAGGACGTAGAAGTTCTGAGGAAGCTGCGACTGAGACTTTGCTTGGTAATCGTTCCTTCCACATATAGGGTTTGAAGGTTCCAGGGGAAAAACTAGGAATGATTACTACCGACGCTTGTCAAGAGTACTGTGGCCTGGAGCGGGATCGCCATCTCTTACTTTTTAAAACCTACTATTAAAAACTATTTATTTATTTCGAAGACAATAAGTATCCATTGCTAAAATATATTGTCAGCTATAGTGCAACTCATAATATTCAGCTCAGAATAGTATATTAATATCTATCATCTATTTCCCCTAATCTACTCACTCCGGCCTATCAGTCAAATCCTCCGCAAACCCCTTCTCATCCAACGTCCTCGCATCCTCATCCGGCATCACCGGCGGCGTCTGCGTCGTCGCACCAACCCCCTCACTCAACGCCCCCCAAGCCGGCTTATTCCTCTTCGGCTCCGCCGCTCCGCTCTTAAAATGGTACCCCCTAGCCCTTGGCTTATGTCCCGTAGCGTCAGGGAGCTCAGTCTCGTAAGTCCGCTCGAACACTTCCTTGTCTGCCTCGAATGTACCAGCGGCGATGGACTTCCGAACAGCAGCGAAGAAGGTAGAGGTGGCGTGGTGGTTGTGCAGCGCGAGGAGCGTCCAGGCGAGCATCTCTTTTGCGCAGAGGAGGTGCTGGATGTACGCGCGGTGGTGGGATGTGCAGGCGTAGCACGTGCAGGTGGGGATGAGTGGAGTGACGGCAGTTGAGTAAGCTGTAGAGAAAAGGTCGATGGCGAGTGGTAGGAGGGATGTTCCCTCGACAGAGGGGTTTGAGGAGTCAGGGGCTGCTGGGCGAGGAAATTCGTAGGTCAGGGCGAGACCGGAATCCGTTGCGAAGGTGAGGTAGGGGATGGTGAAGACGTCCATTCCGAGTGAGACCTGGCGGAGGATCTCATGTGGAGAGGAGGGCTCGTCGAGGGAGAGGCGGACGAGGCGGTTGAGGGAGGGGGTTTGTGGGATGTCAGGGAGGAGGGAGGAGGAGTAGAATGCCAGGCCGGAAAGGGAGGGGGCGAGGTCTTCGGAAATATGCTCGATATACTCAAACTGAGACTGATAGTCTCTCGTTAAGATTGGTGCGAATACTGCCGTTGCTGGTGCGTCCGGTGACTCGGGGGACTTCGATAATTCGGAGAGGAATTTGTCAACCCACATCGTCGTCCTTTCGGACATTTTAGAGGCACGCTTCTTGCCTGGCATTGGCCCGTATGGCAAATCACCTAGAGCGATGGTGATGTCCGGCTTGATGTAATTTGCATACTCTGCGTACCGCTGCGTGCTGAGAGACTGGAAACCAGTGGAGGTAAAGATTGACAGGCCGCTGTCTGGGTTGCCCTGGGGTGAGCTGACGGCGGGTGAGCGGCGTGGCGACATAACGGTGATGAGGGAAGGCGGCAAAGCAGTGAAGCTATGGAGCGGCGTGCTATTCCGAGCTGGCATCCTCATGATTGGAGGCACGCCTCCTCTCGTTGCCTTTTCGACATCTATACCTTGATCAGCCCCTGTATGGACACGTGACACTTGCCTTATTTTGGACAGGACGATTTGTACTTACAGTCTTCAATCGCGGTATAGACGCCAGAAAACTCTGTCTGTTCCCCTACCACATCTGGGCTGATATGTGGAACAACACCACGTGAAGTGATGGCGAGGAAGTTCGGCGTATCGAGCGTCCTCCGGCCCTTCACTGAGATACGGCCAAGTCTCGCGCGACGAGGATCCGAGGGCGCAGCATCAATGCTGGTTTCATCATGAAGCGTGAAAAACGGCTGATCCAATGCTCCGACCGCCATTTTGACCCTCTGTGACGACGTTGAAGAATTCGTGTAAGCTTTTAGTCCCTTGCTTCGGAAGCCAGTAATGATCTTCGGCCCGCAGGTTAGTACTGTGACTGTGTCACGTAGGCCCGAGTTGTTGTTGCACAGCCTTGCATACACAGTACAGATCTTCATGAACGGGACGTTTGATACTTGAATATACTTGGTTATACTCGGATAGCGACGTCAGATGTTGTTTACAATACTCCGCAAAGTACTGTACCCCATATAAACCCTGATAAAACCGTATATTGCGACGTTCCTGGTTATTTTCAGTATTGGGCGAGAGCTCCAAAATATTCTGTGGGTTGCGATGACGCTAAAAATGCGGTGGTTGATAGTCGTTGGTGTTCCTTTGGTGGTCCTGAGTTTACCCGTGTCGTTCCTGATAGGCCTACGTCACAGGCGCCAATCCCGCCAATGCGCTCAAGACGGAATCCCCTCCTTCCATACCTCTGTAGCCGTCAGTAGCCTTACAATGTAATACGCTACTGTGACTACTATGAAGATTTGTGTGGGCTATGAAACCTATCCTATCCTATCCCATCCTATCCCATACTATCCACGTTCCCCATTGGGGAAACGGCCTCGTGTTTCCGATCCTCCCGCATGGCATCCCTGACTAGAACACTCTAAGTACTCCACCTGGACGCAAGCAACTCAACGACTGCACCCAGTATTACTGTACATCAGCTAATCGACCACCGACGTACAAAGGTAGAGGATGCCTAACCTTCCATGGAGTCGAGGTTCAGCTACCGAAGCATCGTATAGTCGTGGTGAGTAGCTATTTAACAAGCCAAGGTGATAGTAACTTACGCAGTTTCCAGTACCGAACGACATGGCGATGGCTGATAGACTCAGCGACGAAGAAGCCGCGCATCCGGCGTCGGGTGCGGGGATAAGAACATCGACTGAATCTCTAGAACGGCCTCGTCCACATACAGATACAACAGCGTCCAGCTCAGACTTGTCGGCTCCGCGATTCATACAGGAAGATGGGACCTACCGCAAGTATCCGTGGATTCCGACTAGAGTTCAACGGTACTCCAAGGCTGTGGCGAGATGGGCGAAAGGACCACAGCCTCCGCGGCGACAGCATATCAAGCCATTGTTCCCGAAAATCCAGGAAGCTCCCATCCGGTTCCTAGACACCTACGTGCCTAAGAAGAAAGCGAGGCTGGCTCTCCTACTCTTCTTCTACCTCTGCTGGGGTCTCACATTTGGATTGATGCTACGATACTCGACCTTGGCGGCCGATATAGGGTCATATGGCCAGCCTGTATCTATCGACTGCGGCGCGACGTTCTGGAGCTCTGGTAACTCATGTGGCCTCCAAGGATCTAACTGTCGTCCTTTTGAGGGGACGAGCCTTGCCTTCCGTTGTCCCGCATCCTGTGCGGGCTACAAAGTGCTCAATCCTCGCGCTGTTGGCACGCAAGAAATAAATTACGCCTCTCTGGTCATCGGCGGACCCCCAGAAGATACCTCAAAGGACCCGAGGGCCACTTATCGCGGCGATTCGTTCCTCTGCCAAGCTGCCATCCACGCCGGTGTAATTACCGACAGCGAAGGCGGCTGTGGAGTTGTCAGTAAGAATGGCGCTGCGAGCTCCTTTACCAGCTCCCAAAGCAACGGCATTAAGAGCATTGGCTTTGACTCGCACTTCCCGCTCTCCTTCGTCTTCCAGCCCGATGTTACCTGCTCGGCGAAAGACATGAGATGGCCCATCCTTGCCGTATCCGTCATTTTCACCTCGATACTGAGCCTCTTCGTCACCTCTCCCTCGGTTTTCTTCTTTACCGCCTTCACTACTATCTTCATCCACGTGGGTCTCGTCTCCGACCCCCCTACGCATAGCAGCATGCTCGACCTGCTCCAAATCCTCGTCTCGAGGTTCCTCCCGGCCATGTTCGTCGCATTCGTGTTCTACACCTTCTCCATCTGCCGCACCCTCCGCGGCCTCACCGCGCAAGTCGAAAAGACCATCCTCTGGCTAGGCGGCTGCTGGGTCGGCTCCCTCACAAACTACACCTTCGACTTCATCCCCATCCAGCGCCTAACCCCCCACGACCTCGAGCAGCAGCCCGGCGCCAAAGCAGCCCTGGCCTTCATCGCCATCATCCTCATCGCCATAGTCGTGCAACAAATCTGGTCCTTCCGTCTCGAAGGCCGCCTGCTCCGCTACCTCAGTTTCTACGCCGTCATCCTCGTCGGCATCATCGTCTGCATCTGCATCCCCGGCCTAAACCTCCGCATTCACCACTACATCCTCGCCATCCTCCTCATCCCCGGAACAAGCATGCAAACCCGGCCTAGTCTCCTCTACCAAGGCATCCTCCTGGGACTCTTCATCAACGGCATCGCACGCTGGGGCTTCGACTCGCTCCTCCAAACCGACGCCGCCCTCCTCGACGACGCACAACACAACTCCAAGCTCCCCAACCTCCTCCCCCCCGCCATCCAACTCTCCACCGCCGCGACAACCAGCAACTCCAACATAACCTTCACCTGGCCCGACCTCGAGACCTCCTTCGACGGCGTCAGCATCCTCGTCAACGACGTCGAGCGCTTCCGCGGCTTCGTCGACGACGAGCCCCGCAACGGTCGCGGCTTCATGTGGGAGCGCCAGCCGGGTCTGGACGTGAATGAGTATTTCCGCTTCGCGTTCATGCAAGGGACTGCGACGTTGGATTATACGAAGGCGGGCACGTGGACAAAGGACGGAAAGTGGGTCGAGATGGCCCCGGGTCCGAGTCGGCGGGTGAAGAGGGAGGAGAAGGGCGGGGGAGTGCTGGGGAAGCCGCGGTGAGGATGCCGGGTCCCGTTGGGTTTTGGTTCGGGGAGAAAGCGTGGGGGAACGTGGGGGTAAGGGGATTGTGCTGTAGTGTGATGGGATAGCTGGAAAGCTTGTCGGAAAGTGGAAGGTGTTGGAGTTTTGGGTTGATACGACGTTACGACATTGGCTCCTCTGATGCCGACATGTGGGATACCCTGAGAGTTTGACTGGGTAGATGGAGTTTTGGGATTTGGAATTTTCAAGTCAGATATTTGGCAAAAGCACATATGGGAGGAGTACACACAATTGCTCCAGACAGACAGAGCCGAGATCTGGATCTCGTGGCGGGACTGCATATCTTGGAATGCAGATCTTGGATGGCATGTCTTGGAAGGGATACCTTGGATGGCATATAGGATTGGGGTATATAGGACCACATACTACATTACGTAGATTCATACACTATCGTCAATACATACGAAGCTATTGAAAGCTATCTGTC
>JPKD01000490.1:0-61986 GCA_000750935.1 Pseudogymnoascus sp. VKM F-4519 (FW-2642)
AGTAAAGGCCGTAGCCCTATAGAATTCTAGAAGTTTGGTTCGCGCTCGGAAACCACACAGTTATTGTTGGAGGAAATTCTGGGGTACGGAGATACGCTGCCAAAATCGTGTGCAAATCCCTGGTAACCTAATGTATTTCTTCGGCAGACGGAGTCAGGAGGCTTCACAGCAACTACAGTACATAGACTATATCGATCAATTGAAGTACTACACTACCTACGGAGCCTACGTATTATTTATATTATTCGGAGGACCTACCCAACGCCCTGAGTAGCAGAAGGGGTTAGGCTAAAACCTGGTGCGTCGGAGTTCCGAGGCAACTGGCTCACGTGTCAAGCACCAATTGGGGAGCCCGGCGGTAACACTGGGAAAAAGCCGTCATTTTAGTGCCAAATTGCCACCGTATCCCACGGTCCACTTTTCCCCAAATACTGGTGGAATATACATGGCTCCACCCAAAATTACGGTTTTCACATAACCCCGAGTCACGCATCGGAGATTAGTAACCATCGGAGAAGTTCACCCCGAGCTCCAGAAACCTTGACATATTTCTCATCCCGTTCCTGGCATTGGTCAGGCCCTAAAAAGGGCTCCCGCTCCTCTCTCCCCTTCCTAAATTTACGAGTTCTTCATTATACTTTATACAGAGTGAAAAGACAAGGCTGCCTTTTCTGCCGAGGACCCAGCGTCTAATCATCAAGTCACGATGTACCTACGAGCGATACATGCGGATTCGCACATACCTACCCTTCGCAATTTTATCAAAAACAATCCTCTTGGCACGGTGACTACTGCGATCGCGTCGTCGAGCTATCCGTTCCTTCAAACAAGCCATATCCCATGGGTTATTGATGTGACCGACGACTCGAGTGAATCTGAGCTTGGTGTCCTTCGAGGGCACATGGCCAGACAAAACCCCCAGGCCAAAGCCATGATAGAGTCTGCCAAGTCCACCGTTCCTGATGGGGCCCAAGGGGGCGTGCAACTCGAGAATGAAGTGCTGGTTCTGTTCACGGCACACGCTCATCACTATGTGACGCCCAAGTTTTATACTGAAACAAAGCCAGCGACAGGCAAAGTTGTACCAACATGGAACTATTCTGCCGTACAAGCGTACGGAAAGGCAACCGTCTTCTTTGATAATGAGGTCGCATCGACGGAATACCTGTCTCGGCAGATACGTGATCTCTCCCAGCATGCAGAGACATCTGTGATGGGATACGACGGTGTGGAGAAACAGGGACCTTGGGAAGTATCCGATGCCCCAGAGCGGTACATCGCCCTATTGCAAAAAAACATCATTGGGATTCAGGTTGAGGTTACCAGTCTGGGGGGCAAGTTCAAAATGAGTCAGGAAATGACAGAAAAAGACCGCGAAGGGGTTATTGTGGGTTTTGAGAACTTGAACAGCGAAGTTGGCAAGGAAATGGCCCGCACTGTGTCGGAAAGGCAGGCTATGATAAATAAGACTTGAGCGATCACAGGCCTCACAGTTTAATCAATTTGACAGCAATTCTTACATATGAAAAAAGTGCAACGCTGCTATTCTATATCAGCAGACTCCCTTCCTACGGGCCACAAAGAGCACCTTTATTTCCCTTTGAGAAGCAAGTAGCCAAAAAAAGGCAAAGTTAGCGAATAAAGAAAGGCACAAAACATAGTCACGTATGTGAACCTAAAATCCTTATCAATCATCTAGCTATTATCCGTGCGGAGAGACCAGCGCGTAGAGAAGTTACAACAGAACATTCTTCGATTTGAAGAAAAGCTAGCACGGCTTCATGAAGCGGAAACCGATCTCGAAGCATTACTTCAGAGCCTGGAAATAAAGAACAAAGTTTTATTCCATATGATATGATGACGCCGATACGGATATGAAACAAAGCCGCCGTATCGGAAAGTAAAATGATCCTTGCACTCGATATATGAGATCAGAGTTATATTGTATCCCAATTGGGTCTTATCATATATGTTCCGGCCCAACCGCGAATATACCATATTCGCGAATATGCCGGCCCAACCACGAATATGTTCCTTCGCGAATGGGCCGGCCCATTCGCGAATAGGCTAGCCCAACCACGAATAGTATAGTAGAGTAATATAGGAAGATATTCAATCTAAATGCTATTATATAGTGTCTACTCTTGCCCGCTTACGCTTTGGCCTTTCAACTAAGGCTATTTCTGTACGAGTAGCTAGGCCTGATAAGTTGCCACAGTCATGATCATCATTATGGCAGTGTACGCTACACTCCTGAGATTCCTTATAACAACGGCACCACTTTGTACTGCACTGCCCTTTGCATTGACATGATACTCCAACCCGTACACTAGTAGACGCCTCCCTAGCTGTAAGTGCTAGTGTTACTTGCTTTGTAGAAGTAGGAATTGAGATATCAGACCATAGAGCTTGCTCTACAGCTCCAAGCAATTTTGTAGGTATAAGGGGTTGTATGATACTAGAGAGTGTAAGAACCCGATATCTATGAGGGTACGGCTCTTCTAGAATGCGTGCAAAAACCCTCTTATTATCAATTGATGTTCTATCCTCCCTGAGTAGCTACTGTAGCCTTCTCAATTATAGGGTCAACGCGCAGCTCAGTCATAGGCTGAGCTGGCACTCGAGCCCGGTTCCCACGCCGAAGCTCAGAATTGGGCTCTAGCTCTCGCTCTGGCTCTCGCTCAGAACTAGAGCTGGGTTCGGAATTGAACCCTGAACCTGAGAGTTCGATTCTGAGCTCTGGTTCTCGCCGAAGCCGTGGGTCGATTATAGCTTCAGTCTCAGACTCAAGCTCAGGCTGGAGCTCACTCTCAAAAATCGGGGCCATCGTTGGGTCTTCCTGCTCAACTCCAATTAAGAGATCCTTCCGGGCCTGGCTATTAAGCCAGTTGATATGAGAACTCCTGTCTCGGAACAGCAGCTCAGCTGGCGCACACCCAATTGTAGAGTGGATTTGGGTATTCATTGCAAGCGTAACTTCTAGTAGCCCGTCCTTCCATTCTGTAGACCTATGATCCATTTCCATGCTCGTAGCTTTGCTTCAACAACCCCATTTGCCTACTCAACTAGGCCTTGCGTTTGCGGTGACTTCCGGAGTAGATTAAGGAGAGCTCCCTTAAATTCCTTCCCGTTATCAGCCTGCATAATCTTAGGAGGTAAGAAAGCTGTAATGAATTGAGCAAAGCAGTCTGCAATTGGCTCTGCGTACTTGCTCTTTAATGGGTATAGCTGCGTATATTTTGAGAAGTGATCCTTTATATAAAGAATCCATTTATACTGCCCTAAATGCTCATGGCGCATATCAATTAGATCAATTAGAACCCTTTCCCATGCTTGGCCACTTGTAATAGGAACTAACGGGGCTTTTGTAGTATTTAGTCGATTTAGAGTGCAATTCTTGCATCGCTTTACTATAAACTCTACTTCTTCTCGCTTTAGTCCATAGTATTTATGCTGTAGGATATTCCATGTTTTTGACTAGCCTACATGTAGAAGCTGTAAGTGTTCGTTAACAATAGTATCAAATGCTTCACTTTCTAGAACTACAGATCGTAGACTCCTAAACCTAGAGTCAGGCTTTCAGTAGAGCTTATTATGTATAAGCATAAACTCTGTTTAAGCTCGGTGTTTTAATCGTGACTCTGCTTAGGTTGTTGGCTTCAATAGTGGATTCTCAAGATAAAGGCATAATTGGCAGTATTTTAAGTAGTCTAGCCGCTCTCTATTAACATAGCTAAAGCTATGAATATAGGTCTGAAAACCAGTACGAACATCTTAAGGGAACGGATTGATCTGAGCAATAGTAGGGTCCATTTTAATAGTTGAAGGTTAACGTTATAATTCTATCTACAATATCCTATACTAATACCCCTCATATTGGGCAGCTATTCGTGGTTGGGCCGGAATATATATTTAATCTCTTCGATACCGTCATAAAGCATAATCAATAATGGTCCCTCCGAAATAACCCGAAGTGTTCCTCTTCAGCCATATGCAAAATTATTGTGTTATGGCCCTGGTTTGGACATAACTTGAGCAGAACTTGAGAGATCGTATGGGTCCAACCACTACAACCCGAGGCATATTTACCTCCATATTCCATGTGACTGACAATGGCGATTGATAGTCGTCAGCTTCAGATTTATATACGACATGGCCTAAGCTATTCATTATTGAATCCGTCTGGATCACAAATGCCGTGCTCACTTGGGGACAGCCAGTGGAGTAAAATTCTGGGTTCTAGATTATAAATCATAGAAACAAAACGTCCGCTATCGGCCGGCTGAGCTTTATTGTATAAATAACAAACGTGACTTGATTTCCCGAAAAGCATTTGCTCCAAGTGACAGTGTTTACAAATAAGAAACGACCGTTCCTACTGAGCTACACTATTGCCAAGTAGACGCCCTACTTCTTCGGCGATACTCATCACTCTCTCCTCAGTCAATCGCCGTCCTATGATCTGCACGGCTACCGGTGCGCCATGATACGCTGCCGGGTCATCTGACTCACCGTTAGTCTTCAATTGTAGAGAAGCAGTGTGTGTTACTTACATTCAGCGTGCACAAGTTTATCAATATCTGTCAGCGGCTTCAAATCCTCGTTTTTGACATCGATAGCCTTGTCAGCATACGTGACAGGCACCACGACGCTAGTGAAATCGAGGATGTTGATAGCACTGGCGTATCCGTAGTACTTGAACTGATTATGTCGGATAGCCGCGGTAGGAGCAACAGGAGCAATGATGGCATCTAGCTCCCTGCCTAGCTTCTTCTCAAATTGGCGGATCTTGGACAGATATTCGCATTGATAGTCCCATTTCTGGAGTTGTACATTCCAAAGCTCATTGACGTTCATCTTTGGCAGGTTCGGGCTCACTAGATCAGCGATGTTCGGAATTGCTGGCTCCCCAGACGCCTTGAGGGCTCCAAACATATCCTGAATAGGGTCAATGGTGGACTTTCCCGAGCATATCAGAAGACTTACAGTACCGCCATCAGACGCGTAAATGCGATTGGCAAGATCAACACCATGTGCATGCTTGTAAGGCTCCCATGGAAGAACCGTATGCCCAGCTTCGCTGAGTTTATTAATCACAGTCTGAACTGCTCGTAGAACCGGTGGATGAGGCAGTACCTGTGAGAGTAAGCGGTCTGGCAGAAGTTTATTGACAAAGAGGAGGATTTACGTTGCCGTCACATGAATAGACGCCTAGAGTCAACCCGCCGGAGGATATCTTGGCCTCAATAGCTTCCTCTTCACCTCGTCGCCATGGCATCGGAATGACCTTAGAGTCGTAGGACCAAGGCTCTTGAGACAGAACTGATGTAACAAAGAGTCGCATGTCAGCTACGGAATGGGCCAGTGGTCCACATACGCTGTGGATGGTCTCTTGCCCTTCCATATTATTGGCCATTTTCGCGTAGGGAAGCCGGCCGTGACTAGGCCGGAGACCGTAGAGGAAGTTGAAGGCTGCCGGAACCCGAATCGAGCCGCCTGATTATTTGTTAGCAAGTTATTTGTCACGAAAGAAGGCTGAGGCTGCATATACTCACCAATGTCAGTGCCAACACCGATCACACCGCCACGCAATGCGACGATAGCACCCTCTCCCCCAGAGCTCCCTCCACAAGACCAGTTCTTGTTTCGAGGATTCGTGGTACGGCCATAGATGTTATTGATGGTCTCGCATACCATCAGACTCTGGGGTACAGAGGTCTTGACGTAGAGCACTGCACCAGCGTTCAAAAGCATGGTCGTAAGGACAGAATTATCTGTATCCTTCTTTCCAATCCAAGAAACATAACCCATAGTAGTGTCAAGTCCCTGTCCTCATCAGCTGCAGTCCTCCCTGGGCCTCGCATTGTATGTGGAATTACTCGATTCCTTACGACGGTGCCGACCCAAACATAGGCACTCTGCCTTGTAATTTGTGATATGAATATATACTGACTTACCTTTATGCGAAGCTGGTCTTTCAATGAAATGGGCAATCCGTGCAATGGTCCGATGGGCTCCTTGTGCTCTGCCAGGTAATCATCCAGATACTGCGCTCTGGCTAGCGCTATCTCTGGGAAAAATTCATGAAAGCAATTTGTCTGTAGCGAGTCAACAATTCATTTTCCTAACAACGTCAGAGGGCAATCGACAAACCAACTGATGTGCCAGCGCCGCTCTCTTGCAAAACGCTGTTGTGACAGCAACAGAGGTTAGCTTTCCAGTAGCTAAATCTTGAACTAACTTTGTAGCTGAGGATTCAGTAATAACCAGTTCTTCCGGTGTGAGGTATCCACTCTCTTTTGGGAATGACATGACCGAGTCGTCAGTTGGGAGAGTCTTGACGCGCCATTCTGGAGGAATTGACGCCTCAAGGCTACTCCTCTTATTCGCTGCGACAGACTTCCAATCCATATCCGAAATAAGGTGACGGATACGTAGATAGATGTTATTGCGATCGAACGAAAAGGAAGAAGCATATAAGTACCCTGAATTCCCATATGCGGGGTCTGCCCCGCAACTGGCGAAGAGTCTGTGCCCTTCGAGAGCTAAAACTAACCAGCGAGGAAATTATGAAAACAGTCGTAACTGATAATAAGTGAAATGTAACTAAACGTCCCCGCCAACCATATACATTTTCCTGACATAATAGAAAACGACTTACCGTCCTTATCGGGTTATTTCTACAAGCGGTAACGCAATGCTTTCCTGCCTCAGCGCTGCATGCATGCCCCACGGTTGTTGATTATTCAGGATTCCCCTCTTACCAGCCAGTTGCTATCCATTCGGCCGGATGCTATCCGTTCGACCGGATGACAGTTGGCGAATCATGGATGCGTAAGCTTTGACTGGGATCCTCATGTCCTTAGCACAGAGCATTTTCTGGTCAAAAGTACCGTTTCTGTGTCTCACGTCTGTTGGACCCCACAGATAAACCGTGTGTATTGATTTCATTTGAATGCTTACAACCTAGAGCATCAGCTAGTGGAGTTTGAACAACCTCACCTACTTGAGCCCTGATGTAAAAGCACTCTTGGCTCAGCGCATTGTCTCCCATTATACACATTACTCAGCCCAAGCCTCGCAATGGCTACTAACACTAGAATCTTGACTGTGAAGAGGTTGCGCGATATAAAACAGAGGCCGACGTTTTACCTCGCCATTCACAGGAAAGTATACAATGTCACGAAAGTGAAAACCGAGCACCCGTATGCCCAGCCTCTTACTCCTCTTCTAATTGTATCTCCGGCTGCCCGCGTAGCAACAACCCAAAGGGGCTTTGAAACCCAGACCAATTCTTTTTCTCAATCGGCGTGGATAGGGGTAGTTAAGATTGGGTAGCAGGCCGTTTTGGGAATTTACCCCTGATTGATATTGTACTATATCTATTGAGTGAATGCCACAGAACTTGTACTGCTTATACTGAGGGTGAGTACATCAGAAAAGCAGGCCGAGATGGAACCCAAATCCGCAAATTCGTAGTCAAGAGTTAGCATCGTTAGTATTCATATCGCCTTAGCTACGCTTTTTGCATCAGTAAAAAAAAGAATAAGATGGTTACTATCTGTGTAGAGGAAAAAATAGTCCTTTCCAACCATTACACATTTATTTCATCGGGTTAATAAAGAAATGATCGTTTGTCGTGGCCGTGACGTTGAACCTCATCCCGAGTTCGACCAATCCTTCTTCTCTCGGTATACAAAGCATCCCAAAGCTTGGTTTAAACTTGAAACCCGGATCAATTCGCCGATATTTCATAAGTTGATCCTAAGGCTGCTGTGGGTGCTTGTCGGCCGTCTCGGGATTGACGTTTGGCACCTGGCATCGCAAACAGCGTGATACCACATCTAGTTCCAGAGCACCTTCGCCGTCGCTTAGTCTCAAAGTCTTCCACCCGTCCTCGTTCCAAGGTTCGCTGCCCCGGATAATGATATTTAGTCGGAAACGCTCGATCTCAATCTCTTTCTCTCCTATGCGGACGAGACGTTTATTAAGCTCCCTAATGCTTGACATAGAAGCAACCAATACAGGCATCATATCGGCAAACTTCGCTGTCTCAGTACGCCCCAGAAGCTTAGGAGCTCCGCAGCCACGAAGCACACGAGGTGTCGGACCCTTGTACAACAGGCGAACGTCCGCACCTAGAAAATCGGAAAATGGCTGGGTAAGACTAGTTTTGTATTCCCAAGCGTCTGTTTGCTCGCCCCAAATGCCCGCCTTCTTTAGTAGTTTTGTATTCCCAGGCGTCTGTTTGCTCGCCCTAAATGCCCGCCTTCTTTAGTTCGGTATTACTTCGAAGCCATTTAGTCGTAGGATAGGCGGGGATGGCGACGATCTTATTATTTCGGATAAAGATATTAAGTGTATCAGTATCGGCATCAAAGGCAGTTCGAATGAGCGTCATGTTGGAATTCGATCAGATGGTGAGGAATTCACGAGTTTTCGTTGAGATGAACATCTAGTTGCGGTCCAAGTCTAAGCCTGTTCGGAGGAGACGAGCAGACTTGACATCGAAACCACGGCATGACTTTATAGGGTAGACACGCAGGCCGATGATCTCACCTGCAGGAGGAATAAAGGGCAGAAGTTTGGATGGAGTTGGCTCAGGTTGATTTCCAGGCTGGTGGAAGTGGAGAAGGAGGAAGAGAATTGCCGCGACAACAGTGAAAAGAACATATGACAGCAGGTGATCATGAGAAATATCTAGGAGTGCCATAATCTAATCAAGTCCAAAGGCCTGAAGCTTGATGATATTCCGAGTAGAACAAAAAGAGAAGGCTAAAGAGCAAGAGAGCGGCGCAAGAGCCGAACGGAAAAAGGGAGGGAGTACCAGACTCGGGTGGGAACTGCACCTTTGCGTGTGTAATGAGGTCCAAGGCCGGTCATTGCGTCACTTGAACACTCCGCAATGCAACAAACGAACCTGGTTTTCCAGGCCTAACAAGTCGTAGTAAAAATCTGTTCCTCCCAGAGTTTGTTTATCGGAGTTTGTTTATCGGAGTTTGTTTTCGGATTTGTTTGTGGATCTGTTTATCGGACTTTGTTTCGGATTTGTTTGTTGGATCTGTTTGTCGGATTTGTATATCGGACTTTGTTTGTCAGATTTGTTTATCGGATTTTGTCTGTTGGATTTATTATCGGATTTGTTCATTAGATTGCCGTCGGCATGCTTGGCACGGGCTAACGTCACTGTATCGCCCTTTCGGGTATCTGAGAGCGACACATGAATACCGACGACATTTTTAGCAGTTCTGATGCTTACTATATTCTGCTCCGGGCTATTAGGATGGCAAATTAGAATGCGGGTGGTAAATCTGCCCCAAAACAGTTTGCTCCTCTATCGCGCTAGTTGCTATGGCCAGCGATCAGGGAATCCAAACTAGCGAAATATGTTGCACCAATATATAAGGAGTAGCTTCAGTATAATTCTCTTTGGACGAGGATAGAGAATATTAGACGGCGATCGTCCTAATAAACCTAGCGACAAGTCATCCCTTAGCACTGGTTTTCCTTCCTATGATACTGTAATTTGTTATGGTCATTGCTCTGATAGAAGTTTTGAGGAACTCTTCTTCCGGGTCGAGGCCCAGTTCTTATAGGGAAGGTCTTTCAACGTCTGCGGATGTCCACTGCGGCGAACTACTGAATGGCCGTTTGCATATCTTAGATACTTGGCTGCAGAGTGGCTCATTTGATGGTTTAGAGATCTCTCTTCAAGGTATTGGCAACACAGTTCGACCATATTCATCATTAACAGAAGTCCAGGAATGATCAGCTCGCAGATCGGATCAAGGATGGCAACAGAGAAGGCAAGTAGACATTATACAACGTCTCTACAATTAAGAAATACTTGCTAACAATCACGTGTAGCTATTATACTTAAGGGGCGTTAAGCTATCGCCCGAATTTCAACCATGTCCATCTACTGGAGATAAATGTGACTATCTGGACTTTTTCTTCGAAATTCCCACAGTTAAGATCGTCCCCAAAAACGGCCAAATTGAGTCAACTCAAAGACTACCATCATCAATGACTTTGTCAGATTCAAAGGCACTGAGGTCTAATGGAATCACCGAAGGACAGATTCATGGGTTCTGCCAAGTTACCTACAAAATCGAAGTCAGGTTCTTGTCTAATGGCAATATCGTTCACTCTGTGGATTGTCCTGTGGCCATCTCATCCCTACCTTGTTTCCAGCAGGATATTGTAGTCCAGACGCAGACCTCATGTAAGATGTCAGCAAATCCTGCACTCATCCTTCGCTGCCTGGGGAGGCGCAATACAGCGATAATTAAGATACCTATTACACAAGCCGCCATAACAACCAATGGTTCGAATTGCGTCCGCAGAAGTCTTATCTTACCTATATCGATTTCTATTCCACAGATCTTAGCTTGCGAAAAACATGACGACAAAGAATTGAAAGGTCCAGTGCGGTGTATAGTCAAATCAAGCTGGCAGGTCTGGACTAGTTTCTTCACGTCAGCATCATGTAACAGAGCCAATAGCGGCAGCTCTGAAAGCCAGTTCACTGGCATTCACAGAACCGCTACTCAACATACTGTGTTGGCTTTTCCGCCATTGTCTTGGTATGATAAGTGGGAAGGTATGCTTGTCGTCCTTTGATCGCAGTCTCAGCGCTAAACTCTTTTTAGTCGCTAAGACCCAATGTGCTGTCTGTGCAACGACGGCAGAGCTGGAGCTTTCTATTCCAGAAATTATATTGCGTCCCTCAATCTCCACAAATTTATTGACAAGAAAGTACGTACTCAGTCTTTCGATGCGAATTACCGGGTTATTTGGATCGGTTACATATCATTCTCGGAGCGAAATTCCGATAGCTGTTTTAGCCTGCCATCAGCAGAATAGCGACGAGCGGCTTGGTGGTGACTGCCAGTCCAATCTCCACTGTAGAGATCTCGAGCAGCAGTTTGATGGCCCTCCTCCAGCTTATGTCTCATGAACCAAGCAATAATCATTATCTAAATACATGTAGAGTTATTTTCTTGCTGTTGAAGAATTTTGCTTTTGTACCAATGTACAATTCAGCGTGCCTATTCGCCGATGCAAGACATCAGAACACACCTAACATTTTATCCATCAAGATTGAGCCAGCCAAGAATACCCAGTAAGACTTGGATGCCAAGATCAGACAGAAGAAATCCATTTCAAACTGTGCAAAAAATGGGACTTATGTCTTCCCAAGCGCAAAAGCCCTGCTTACTCGAAACCTATGTACCACCCTCATATGACAGACCAACCCATATCTGGAATGGTAGGATGGGCAGAAATCAAGGAATACGTGGGAGGTACAGGGAAACACTATCCACAGACGGAGTTGATTTTGAAGGATAGTATAGTGAATACCTGGTGAGCATCATCGATACCATCGGGCGGCATAGGGTGGATAAGTATATGCTTGGATCCACAATTAGTCCACTGGTGCTGGACCACCATCGAATGCTCAACGAGATAGGACGTCGGGCTAAAATCAATCCATCTCCCCTGTTTATGCAGATGCCGTCCATTGTATTGGATGTAACCATCGTATCATCTCCCTCTTTATGCGGACGCGGTCCATCGTATCGTCTTTTGCAGATATAGACCATCGTATTATCTCCCTCTTTATGCGGATGCGGCTCTGCGTCCACCAAGACGCTCGGACAGAGACGTTGATAACTATACATATATGCACATGTAAGCTTGGCAGCTGTAATACCCTGTAGGGTGTGTGCTTACTTTTTCGTGGGGTCCGGTTTTGAGGTACGGACGCACAAGCTTTCTTCGCTGCTCGACTGGCGTTTTCACACAGGGTTCGCTGTTGCGTCTAGTACTCGCTACGCTAGCAAGTTTAGCTCTGAGATTGTCTTTTGTAAAAGATAATCCGATCTTGTTTAAGACAAGCGTCTCCGGCGGCGCGGCAGCAAGTGAGATAATATTTATCCTGTTGCCTTGATGAAGCAATGCACCGCGTGTGTAGAGTGCCGAGCGGGCAAGCGGAAGTGTACGCCATCAGCCCCAAACTCTAGATGTCACCAATGCGTACAGAGGCAATTGGATTGCTCTCTACGTATCCGAGGCTCACCAGGCCGCTTGCGACAGCCCTCGCTATTACCTGCTACACATCAGAAGACGCTGCACGCGGTGCAACCGAGTCAAGATATCAAAGAGGAACTGGTGACTTTGTATCTGCGGCATCTGCACAATCAGCCACATACCCTTTTCCATGAGCAATCGCTCCTTAAAGAGGTTGTTACCGGCACGGTTTCTCATAGCGTCCTCTTTGGTATACTTGGTCTTTCAGCTAGGTACGTATGCAACTTTAGCAGCGACATTGGCCGTACTGACATTTCTACTTCAGGTTCTCCCCCAATCCCGAAACCCGTTCTTGCGGCAGGGCATATGCCGCTGAAGCCAAGCGCAGCTTGAAAGAGGGCATAGATGATATCTGTCTCCAAAACATCCAGGCATGCGTTTTAGTTGGAACCATATGCTCAGGGGATGGCGATGTGAGTACCGAGTCAATATACTATGGTAAATCTGCATTGAAACATCCGATGTCGGAGTGAATTGACTGATTTTACTGTAGGAATTGCAATACCATGGCACAGCTGTTGCATATCTCGAGCGAGGACCAGAGCAGCGACGCCATCACACAAGAAACGAAGCGTCGCGTATGGTGGTCTCTGTACATGATTGACACCTGGAGCACTGCTGGCATTGACCTTCCCCGCCGCCTCCTCTTCCGTGGCTCGGGCCCCAAGCTCCCCATGGACGAAATCACGTTCAATCGGCTGGAACGGGGCGATCCGCCGCCAAAGCCGTGGGAGCCTGGCTTGTGGACACATTATGTGGTTCTCGTACAGATCTTTGATCGCATACTGGACCTCAACCGACGGCTTGTCTTTCCATCTGACGAGGACAAGACGCCGATCGAAGAGGACTTCCAAAGATTCTCCCTAGAGCTGGAAGATTTCGAGCGCAATCTCCCTGCTGATGTCCGGTACTCTGCGGCTAACCTCGCCGCTCGTATCGCAGATTCTACGGGAAGGATGTTTGTCGCTTTACATTTGGGATACCATCATTACTCGACTTTGCTTTACTACCATTATCTTGAGAACCATAAGCTTTCCCTCGCTGAACCGTCACGTCTATATATTAGTCGTTGCAAATATCACGCAGCAGCATTTTCTGACATTGTACGCGTATCCTTGACTAGCAACGAAGCCGAGGCGGTTTACAACATTGTCGGACACATGGCTGTGGTGTCTTCTTCAGTACTCGTTCATACCGTTCTTTTTGGGAAAACAGCGAAGTGAGGGAAGCCCGAGAGAGACTCGAAGTGAACTTCCAGCTCCTAGTCAAATTAGGGGAGTTCTGGCCAAGCGTCACACCATTGGTAAGCATCAAACAGATGAGAGCAATCCGTTAAAACCTTTTACAGTCCCTATTCTAACATCCTAATAAGATGAATCGCCCGATAAAGTTCCAGAACTTTTGCATTGAGTCAACAAGTCCACAACCCCACAAGATGGATCGGTGGATGATTAAGTTTCTACTACAGCATGCGCTTGACCTGAACAACAGGGATGATGTCGAGAGCGAAGAAGTTCCCTTCCGCAGGCCCCCGGATTGTGTGGGTTCGTCGAGCAATTGGGAGCTAATCGAAAGGAGCCGCATGACTGAAGAGATCATCACGGGACACAGGTAACACCTAGCAACATTTAACGCTGGGCGTGCTGCGACGCTGCCAAGATGATGCATGCTTAACCAATTTCGTGCTACGTTATATTGTCAGCACGAAGAAGTCACCGGAGGCTCTATCATCCGCTGAATATAGTTAAAGATATTTAAGACTCCTAGAGTAAAACTGTCTATTCCTCTCCATTGCTCGCTATGGACTATGCCTCAACTTCAGCAATCATTGTCCTAGCTGGGATGGTAACGCAAATTGGGAATCCGCCATAATCTGGTTCCTCATTTGGCATGATACAGAATAACCCACTCCTAGTCTCATCGCCATTCAGCGTTCTCTCCGTACGCAGAATTCCCTTCTCTGCATCTACGACGCTCTTTTCCACAAAGCTCAAAATAACCGTGAAAGGGTTCGTGGTTGACTTGAAGGTAGCGTTGAAGCCCCAACCTATCAGTAAGAACTTGCCAGGAGCTGTGTTGATGACCATTCCGGCTCCTGGCCCGGCTTTCCCAAAGACAAAAGCGCGGTCGATTTTCACACAGTACTCGCCAAACTGGACAGAGATCGGAGGGGTGGTGTCTTTACCATGGCTTCTAATTCGTCGAAGAAGAAGCCAACGCTAGAGCCAGGATTTTGGTGTGCATCAAGGACAAGTTTTGAAACGGAGCCCAGGAGTTTATAATGCCTCGTGAAAGGGTTTGTGTTTGGCGTCAGGGTGTCGATCCCAAAAGGGCTTGTCCCAAGCGCTTGGAAGCTCCCAAATGCCTTCCAGATCCTCCGTGCTCCATACTCGTCTCTTCGTTGCTCTGGGATAAATAACGCTTGATTCCGGTGGCGATATTTTCCACACAAGGAGGCATAGTCGTTCAGGTAGATGTCTGGGGCAATGAAATCCAGAGAAGGTGCAAATTTATGCCAAATGTCAATCACATTACTCACGCCGCCTCCTGACGGGTAGTCTCCGGGATTCCCCCCCCCCCTCCAGCAATTACTGGAAAGTCGTCGTCGGCGTCTTCGTAGATTATGAAAGACATTATTAACAAGGAAGACCTACTTGTTTTGCCGGCGATTAGAGATGCGAACTTGCTGACCACTTCCTTCGCATCTGTCTCATGGCCGAAGCCATGTGGGCTTTCGATGATTGCGCGGTTAGTCGCCTGAGTCAGGTTGGGGATTTTAGTTGAAACCATTTTGAAATCTTGGTGGTCGAGTAAGTTCTATTTGAAGAATAGGACGCTTGTGTGACCGTTGGTTGGATTTAATCCTTTTATGTCTGTCGTCTATGGCCCCAGCTCTGTGCCGCTGCCTCTCAATTCCTCGCGCTGTGGTTGTTGTTTTAGATCCACAAATGTAAACTGCATGCATTCATACCATCTGTCACTTTTAGTAGATATGACTGAGCTTACAAACAGAATTTGAATGTGCTTAGCAATATTCTAAGAGAAAGACAATAATGACGTCAAAAAGGCGTTTAAGCCGGACTTAACAGCGCTATGTCCGTACCTGCATACTATAATCGAACGGCACCAGCCCTAGAGCCAACTTATGGTCTACCTGTATACTATAATCGAACGGCACCAGCCTTAGAGCCAACTTATGGTCGCCCTATGGCCGGTGCGTAGGGAACGAACAGCCCCCCTGTCTCTCCTTTCACTGCACAGTATACTTACTGCCTTTAAGGGTCACTAAACTTGCGTCATAAAGCCAGGGTTTGGTGCTGTATACTGTTGTCCGCCCATCAGTGGTCCACGCGTAGCGGAGGGGTTAAGGGGTCACGTGGTTAGTGAAGGGATTTGTGGCAATTATGGGGATCACGTGTACACGTGCTTACGTGCACGTGATCGAGATTACTGCACGTGACACAAATGACGAGGAATAGCTATAATAATTATGCTTTTGTAAGATACTTAGACAATCAAGGAGCTAGAATCCATCCCAATCACTCTCTCTTAACCTCAAGCTTTTTAACACTCCTTAAACCCCAGAAACTCACAGCAACCGAGGCGAAGCCTAGTGAACAGTTGTACCACCAACCAGCCTTATATCCAAGCAACAGCGCCTCCTTTGTGTCTGCCTTATCTATTTGCGCTGTTACTTGACGTGCAATGACTGCTGTGGTTGCAATGCCAACACTCTTTCCGATCTGAGCTACCATATTAAAAACGCCGCCTGCCAGAGCCTGAGTTTTGGCCGGAAATGCGGCTGTCATCACTAGATTTGCGATGGTGTAGATTAAGTCCGCACCTAGTGGGTTAAGGGCCATAGCCTGGAAGACCCCTTGCCAATACCCGGGACCGTCGACGCGGCATAGGGTCGCCAGCAGCAATGGTGCGATACCGCTCACAAGGCAGCCTACAGGAACAGCGATTGAGGGCTGCAAGTGCGGGAGCAATGCGCCAATGGCGATGTTCATCAATAGGCCACATACTGGGGCCGGCATGAAGTAGAGGGACGCAGTTAGGGTCGATGCACCACGAACGTCCTGTAGGTATAAGGCGGTTAGCTGCTCGCATGCGTTAAGGGAACCCCAGACCAGGAACACGGTAATGCACATGGCAGTAAAGGGCACGTTAGCCCATAACGTATTTGGAATCAGTGCCGGGCGGCCGAGACGAGTTTGGCGCCCCATCCACAAGCCGAATGCAGGTATTAGTGCTAATGCCGTGCATAGCAGCACAAGGTTGAGTGGCTCGCGCATACTCTGCTCTGCGTCTGGTCTGGTGGCCACGGCTAGCTCGTACGAGAGAAGCGCAAGGCAGGAGCTAATGAGCAACGCGCCAACGAAGTCGAACTCGTGGGCAAGACGCGCGAACGCTACCCGCCCTAGCGGACCGCCATCTACGCTCTGCGGTAGCGCCCATAGCGCCACAGCCAGCACCGCGCCGTTAAGCAAAGCAGTGGCATGAAAGCCCCAGCGCCAACCGACCGTGTTGGAAAATACACCCCCTAGCGCCAGCCCCAACCCAAAGCCGACGGCCTGGCCGCCGCCCATAGCTGCGAAGGCAACACTGCGATGGCGGGGGCTGCTGTTGACAGGAAAGACATGCGCGGCGACGCCGACGGCGCCAGGTAGACAGAAGGATGCGGCGAGGCCTGCGGTAGCACGTAGCGCAATTAGTTGCACCGGCGTGACCGCAAGCCCAGCGCCTAGGGCACAAGCGGCCTGGAACAGCCCACCGAGTAGGCACGCGCGCCGACAGCCCAGAATATCAGCAGCAGCCCCACAGGGAAGCAGCGCGCAGCCGCACGCGAGCGCGAAGGCGGCGGTTGGCCAGAGCTGTAGCGCCGGTGGGATGTTCAGGTCCTCCGCGATGACCGGAATGCACACAGTTAGCAGCCCGGCTAGCAGGTTGCTGATGCCGGAGATGCAGGTGATACAGGTGATAATAGCGACCGCTCGACTCCCAGATACAGACAAGTTTGCTTCAACCTCCTCGACCGCCCTGATGGAGGGTGTGTCTCCCAAACCTGGTCCTGTGGGTAATTCTGGGTGCGTTAGAGATTGAGTGAGAGGTATGGCTAGGCCGCCTTTGGCAAAAGGCGCAAGGTTCGGAGGCGGGGTCGTGAAGCCCATAGGACAATTTGACATGATATAGTTGTGACTTCTTTCTAGTGAATTGATCTATGATTTTGCGAGGGTAAGAATGTCTCTGATGGGAGATATTTACATCAAAGAAAATGGCTGATTTGGGGAGATTCAGCGGGTAGCTTCTAAAGAACCTAATATCGAGGATGGCTGTATAATGCGGAAGGACGGGCCTTGTACCGCACAATGCCGACGTTTTGCCGTCGGAACTGATTATGTTAGAATGAATAAGCCTCCCTGGTGTCTGCTGCGTCATCCACTTTCCTGTTCCTTCAGCTTTCCCCTCAGCGACAAGAACAAATCACGGTTCATTTGAGCATACATTTTGAATATCTTATGCCAACTGTGACTTTCAGAATTTATGCGGTAAGCTCGAGAAATTGGCAGGACTTGCGCTTACAATGATGCGTAACGATGCAGAGATGATGGGATGCTGTTGTGTTGGAGGTATTTCTGGAGTACGGAGATCTACAGCCAAAATCGTGTGTAAATCCCCGGCAACCGTAATGTCTTCTCTTCGGCAAACGGAATCAGGAAGCCTCACAGTAACTACAGTATATAGAATATAAAGATCAAATTGAATTACTACACTATCTACGGAGCCTACGTATTATTTATGTTATTTGGAGAGCCTGCCCAGACGCCCTGAGTAGCAGGAGGGTTTTGGGCCCAAAACCCAGTGCGTTGGAGTTCTGAGGCAACCGGCTTACGCCAAGCACCAATTGGGGAGCCCGAACACTGGGAAAAGCTGCCATTCTAGGGCCAAAATGCCACAGTACCCCACGGTGCTCGTCCTCTTTCCCGCAACATGTTGCCGCGAGGCTGCCGGTCAGGTGCCGGTCAGGTCAGTTCGCCAGCCTCACGCAAGCCGACATCTTCGCCCAAACCTTCACTTCACCCAACGTCGCAACGATGCCAAGCGATTGAATCCCTCGACAGCGCAGGTTCCAGCAAATATGTTAGGCAAATTGAAGTGATTTCAGCATGGGCCTCAGCTCTTCTCACACTGAATATCGCCGCATTTTGCTGCAGTATCCGTTCAGATTCTAGGTATTCCTGGACTGAGAAATGGGCGATGCGTACGGTAGTCTCGCAATTAGGTCGCACATCCACCTCAACAAGTCCAGGACAAACCGCAAGGATTTCGTCTTCACTAGGCAGTCTGCCATTAGGATTCAGTCGTGGATTATCTCCTAGCTCCACCGCGTTCGCGTCGATGAGTTTAATGGCATTCGACCCACCGAAACCTAGCTAGGTTAGTAGAATTCTCTTAAAAGAAGACAGAGAACGCACACGCCGTTCGATCGCTTAGTAAGCGCTTTCTCAATTTGATTGTGATATTTTTCCTACTTACGTAGTTTACGGCTATCTTTCAGGTAGCTAGATATGAAAGACGCAATATCACTATTAACAGATGTATTCTTCATAGAGACAATCTCATTAGGTAGAGTACGAAGATCATCGCGAAGCGCATTACGAATGTTAGTCTCATTACGACTCGTGACCAGGAGATGAAGACTAGGCTCTAACCATTTCCTAATGATAACTAGGGCTTCAAGTACACCCTGCTGGAGATTCTTCCCATGCTTGTTCTAGGGACTTTCGTCTAGTGCATCTAAGATAATATACACGTGTTCGAACCCCTACACAAGTTAATGCATATAATCTTTAAGGTCCTAGTTAGGTAGTGTGGCGTTATAATAGCAATCATATAACCGTGAGAGAAGGGCATGGTTGTCGTTGAGCTAGCTTGACAGTTACAAGACTAGCGCACATAGCATAGCAGAGGCGTCTTGTTTAGAGTCATCACTAAACGTAAAGAAGAAGAATGCGATCCTAATACGTAGGTTAGACCGGCGATGCTAGAGGGTGTATTGTATAGCCGTGGAACATAGTACTGACTTGCTGCAGCTAGCGAAACCATTTAGCCACAAGAAGGACTTAGCCTTTACAAGCTAGGTAGAAAAATAGGGCCCTTTGACAAACCAGAGCCTAGTGCCAGGATGCTTTAGTTTGCATGCGTCGTTGTAATTAGTGGTGGCATCAGGAGCCTTTAGCCAATCGCGGATTGTCGACGAGATCTAAGTAGCCCTAACCAGGTCAAGTACTGCTTTAGCGTCCTTAATATCATCCTAAACGTTGCTAATGTCCTTCTACTAGAGCACTTCTAGTGCTAGGAACAAATTCCAGACGATCTCGTTAATGTCTGCATCTAGTTTTCGCAGCGTGCTCTGTTTTGAAGAGGTAGGCTAACTAGCGAGTGGAAGTCTGGACTACCACTCGGATGCTGTTACCAGAACTGTCCTTGAATTTCTCGATTTTGGTTTAAAGCTCTTGAATATTCTCTTCACACATTTAGATCAAGCCCTTAATAGTCGTGAGTAAGCCTTTATCGTTAGCTTGGAATTTACAGTCGGTTAATTGCCTACGCAAACTCTTGAATACACAAAGGAGAATTTTCAATTTTTCAGCAATATTAGCGATTTCCGATTTCTGTCCCTTATACGCCTCATAGTAGTCGGTTAGGGATTGGGTCACTTGGATACCCAGCGGAATGATGCCGGCAACGCAACTGACAGTGCCTTATCTCAGTTGTTGTCATACATGGGAATCATCCATGCAACGAGGAAAGAGGAAGGAAAGACAAACAGTGTTGTCTTTAGGCTTGCATTAGGTGGAAATTCTTTCGGATTTTATCGCATTGACAATGACGGCAACTTCGACAAATCGAGGCTTATGGAGTGGGAATGCCCCTAGGACAGAAACAAGATCTATGGGATGTTTAGAGCCATTATTCGCGCGGCTGCCTTCTCATCCCCTAGCATCACCCCCATCAAGAACCCAGCACAGCGAAAGCTTATCCTCGCGGCGCTTGGGAGTCCAGGGCGCGTAAAGAGATTCGACTTTGGTCTTAGGCAACTTCAGGTGTATGATCTCGAGGAGGCTGAGGACGGACATCTGTTGTCCCACCCGCTGCACCGTGCCTGAGGATTCAAGCCCCGTGCTGGCAACTGTGAAGGGTCGTGTGATGTATGTCTATTATAAACACCGATGAGAGTGTAATTCGCTGTCATGGTAGTTGTAGAGAACAGTGACTAGCATATTAATTATATTAGAGACGCTAAAAGCAAAGGAATTCAAACTTCAGTTTCTCAGATAGTGCTATTCGAATTCTGGTTTCTTAGATGGTAATATTCGAATGCTAGTTTCCAAGATGCTAATATGCTAATGTTCGAACGCTGATGTCTTAGATGCTGATATTCGAATGCTAATTTCTAAGATGCTGATATACTGATGTTCGAACGCTGGTTTCTTAGATCTAATATTTGAATGCTGGTTTCTTAAGTCGGCGACCCTCCACATATCTATCAATAGCAAATGGAATGTGTAGTTCAATGGAAAAGATTGCAATTGATTAAAGTTACTATCTGCTCTATTCTGCTCACTCCTTCTCCTTCTCCGTCTTCTCCTCCTCAACCCCCGCTGCAACAATGATTTTATTCTCAGTCATCCCACTCGCTCTGCTTAGTCGTCTCTTGTGCCCCTGCTCCAGTTAGCTTGCCGTCTTCCGCTTTTTCAATGTGGAGCCTAGGTGACTCTTGCCACGCCCAGACGTCTTGCGTGGTGTGGATGCCAGCTGGGAACTGCCAGCGGCTGGTGTGATGATGGTGGTTGGTGCACGACTTCCACTGCCAAAGTTATTGTTCAATGGGACAGGAACACCAGGCAATCTCGACTTCCATGGCTCCATGTTTGGCAAGTTCTCTCACTCCCTGTTCATGACGTGCGCCGATTGGCCCCCCCCCCTTGATCTTCCCCGTGGCTGGGTCCCGCGCGCGCCCCTTTGAAGGGAGAATGTCATCTCCGCTGCTGTAACCAAGCACTCCCAAATCCATCCGCGGAGTGTCGCCAGCTCTGGAGTATGGGCAGGAGAAATCTCGCCGAAGTGTACACTTTCCCACAGCGGGGCGCGCGAACCGCTCCCATGTCGCCATCCTCTCCTCCTTTCCTCCCCAGTCTCGGTTTCTTTTGGCACGGGATAGTTCGGCCTCTGCTGCCACTTCGGAAGAATCTTATCGGCCAGTGCAGTTGTTAGAGTACCCCGGTGTATCTCTGCTCGGATCTCTTTAAGTTTTCTTTCCCATGCTGCTACATCAAATGCCCGCAGGACAATTTTCATGGGAAGGCAGCTCTCCAAGTCTTCTTGTCTGCAGTGGTGTGTCGTGAGATATATGACCTTGCAGATCTTCTTTGCATACTACGTTAATAGTTTCTGGCTGCTCTTCTGGTCGAGTGGGTTGAACGAGACAAATTCGAAGTTTGAGAAATCCCAAATCTTCCTGTTTGCGATCGCTCGCACATCTTTCAAGGTCTTCACTGATTAATTAGGAGACATGACGAGAGTAAGTATATAGGTAGTCTAAGGCACCAAATAGCTAAGAATCTAGATGAGTGCCTCATAAATCCCATTCTGTGCAATCCGTATTCTAGAGCAGAGACACGCCGTAGGACCCCAAAGACCGTTCATCATACCTAAGAAGCTGATATTTGAACAATAGTATTTGAGAAACTAGGATTTAAATATTACTATCTGAGAAATTAACTCGAATATTAGTCCACTCTATTCCATTTCCCTACTCCTCTCCCATCCTCTCCCTCCCCCTCTCTATCCTCCTCCTCCCTATCTACCTGGGCGAGGGCCGCGATGGCCGCTTTGTGGCGCCTGCAGCTAACAATGCGGCTGGCCCAACCAGGCACGGGGATAACGTGCGTGAATAGACGTGCGCATAAATACAATGATCGCGTTAATGGGGGGCACGATGGCGGCAGTGACCCAAGATCGACGTGTCGGAGATGTCGTCTCGATAATATCCCCTGTGTAATGGCACACGGGGCTGTGAATCCGATCATTTCATCGCCACTACCAGCCATCCTCCCTCTACCAGCAATGATTCGGAGGGGACGTTCTCCAGCTGAGATGGCGTATTGGGTTATAGAGCAGACGTCATTACATTACAGTCAAAGGGGAGGTGGGATATTGTGCTGTTTTTTTTGCGTATATTTTTATTCACGTTGCAGATGTACGAGTGGGATGGAGGAAACAGAAGTCTGATTAATATCTCCTTTACAATGCGACCGTCAACGCCTGGTTGGAGTCCAGTGACCCCCTGCAGTTTTGGAGACCAGCGATAACTGAGGGCAAGAGAGACGATTTTGGGAAGACCATCCTCTTATTCGGTATACCGACGTTGTTCACTATCGATGGACACGATGTTCATTTCACCTCTTACAGCAAACCGTCTACGGCGATACACGCCCACACATATTGACTCAGGGAATACAAAGGCTTCCGGGAGATTTCACAAGTCCTGTTCTTCTACTTCGGCGGGCTCCAGAGCTGGATGTACAAGGACATCATGCCATATGAGAACCTTCAGTACAATGGATGCTCGGACTGCGAGGGTAACTGCTCCTGCTAGTGGGTCTCGATGAGGAATCTCAGACATGAACTCCAACAAGATATCATCACCGACAGGATGGTACATTGGGTGGCGAGTGCCATCAAGGACAACTTTGACATGCTCTAACTGATATGGTCAAACGAGGATGATGGCAATGCCGCCCGCCGTCGTGGCACATGGGACGACTTCTTCACCGATGATGACTTGATGGAGATATTTGCGCAGCTGAGGCCTGGAGTGGATATTGAAGGGATTGTCCAGGCAGAAGAGGGTGGGGAGATGTGGGAATGGAAGAAGTGGTTGTTTGACTCCGCAGAAGCTCTCGCTGACGATACGTTCACGTATCATGTTTCACAGGGAAAGCTTGGGGGGGATGTATCTCGATCTGTCTTTGAGCGCCATGCCCGCGTCGGCGAGTTCATTCCGTCACCAATGATCTCGATCGAGCGAGTGCCTATCCGGGCAAATTTCAAAGATACTGTAGAATAGACTCAGCGTGGTTATAGAGAGTCACAAATGAACAGCTGTATGGTATAAGTGATGCTCTTCAACTTCACAAACGGAATCTTCTGATAGTAAACTTGAAGAGGCCACCCCCGCGACACATCATGCTCCCATGAAAGAACGACGCGTGATTTCGGATGTTTGTAGTTGAATTGGGTAGCAAAAGTGGACAAGCTAAAACATACAAGCTATACCCCCAAATCAGCATTCACCAGTAACTCTTTTCTTCTTCCCAGCAACACCACCGTCTTCTTCATCGTTGCCTCGCTTTCTTTTTCCCGCTCCCTCGCCCATAACTGCCCCTTCGCCATTATCATCATCGCCCAACCCTGACGGCAGCATTATCTTCACTATCGAGAACACCGATCAGAGACCCGAGCCGCCGGAGGCTGGTACTGTCTGCCTTTGGCAGTGCGTCCGTGGGCGGCTCCGCCAAGTTAGATTTTGGTATTAAAGAAGCGAAGTTTTGGGAGATCGATGAAGAAAAGCTAGACAAATAGGAAATCATCGGTGGCAAGAGAAAGAGGCTTTGAAGAGGAGGTTGTAAGGACTTGTTTCTGAGTATGACAAGGGCACAAGGATCGGATCTTTTCTACAATTAGAATGATTGTAAAAACAGCGACACTACCATCCCCAAGCACGACACCCATCAAAGATCCAGCACTGCGGTAGATAATTCTGACCACATTTAGTAAGCCCAAACCAGAAATTGACTTTGGGATTGGGTTGTTCGAGGTGGGCGAGGAGGAAGAGGATGATTATATAATCATAGGTGCGGGAACAGGAGCGGGGGAGCTAGGAGAGGAGGAAGAGCGGAGGGTTGGAGCGGGAAAGCAGATCCTCGGTATTTAGGAGGTGGGAATTGGGAAGATTATGCCGGAGGGTTATGAGGTGGTGGGGGCTGGTGCAGAAGTGGAGGGTCCGGAGGGATGATGGAACGAATCATGGATCATATCTTCCCTCTCTCTGGAACCCGGCTCTACTCAAGCAGACCACTCCGGCCGTATTTTCCGTCGTTCGCCACTCTACAGAATCGAAACACGTTTCCGTTTAATATAATTCCATGCACAGTAGAGTTCTCCTTGTTCTTCTCCTGGCGAGCTCTATGAACAATCCCAAGGTCACATATCTAGACCAAAGATAGGCTCGACTCGTAATAAATGGGCTAAACTCCGCAAGGACCGGCCCACGCTTGAAGCTGAGTTAGAGGGGAAGGAAGAGCAGCCCAAGACACGGATTAATGACTTTGAGCGTGAAGAGATAAAAGGGGTTAGTGTAAGGGAGCAGCTTACACATGAGGCAAGAGAATACAACCGGAAGCTCAAGAGTAATCGCAGCAGCTTGAAGAACAGCGTGAACAGCTCAAACGCGCACAGGCTGAGACGGAGACAGAAAGAGATAAACTTAAGATTGAAGTAGTTATCTTTGGGGAGCTTTATCATAAAGAGAGGAAAGTATACCGCATCGCAGACCAGCTCACAACTGAGCTTGGTGCCCGGGAAGGGTGAGTCTGGCTGGTCCGACTTGAAGCTATTGCCATGTCCGTAGTGCTCACTGAGCGAGAAAACAGAATCTCTGTTAGGGAAAAGTCTCTCCGGTGTGGCTAGAAAGACATGGGAGGGGTTCTCTCGCAGGGATCCCGAGATGTCTCGCGGCAGACATAGAGCCTATAGAGATAGAGGTAGTTTTTAGCCCTATTAAGTATCCCTTGTTGGAAAATGTTGTGCACTTACGCGAAAAGAATCTGGTTCAAACTGGGTTGGAGCGCTAAAATGCACAAGTCCGACATGTACGAGCACTTTCTCGGGTGCCCGCGTTGGACGATAGGATGGAGACATGGGAGCGACACAGATAGATAGCTGAATTGATTCAAATATTTTCCATTAAGATATCCACACTCGTAGACCATCAATTTACTATTATTACATATGTAGAGGGTCCCTGCTACTCTATTCTCCCCTCCTCCCCCTCCTCTCCCTACCCTTTGCCTGCTCCTCCATCTCTACCTGATTTATGGCCGCGATGGCCAGTTGGTGGCGGCGGCGACTAACGATGCGGCCAGAGGTGTCTTGTAGGCGCGCGGGGTGCAACTGCCATGCCTATATCTCCTCGACGGATTCGTATTGAACGGGTGAGTGAGAGCGCGAGGCGCCGGGGAGGATACAGGCGCCGAGGAAACCGCGTGAGGCGTAGGCGATGCAGAGGCGACGCGGACTGGTGGCATCGTGCTGCCACTGGAGACATTCTGCGAGGGACGCGGGGTGCGGGTGACTGAGCGGGTGGTGTGCGCTGTCAATGTCAGCATTATGCCATTAAACACAGACAAAGACTTACGATTCTGGACATCTGCCTCATTCTTTGTCGACTCCACTGTCAAACTAACAGCTTCCCAGAGCGAACAACGGCTGCCGAGGCTACTATAGTGGCAGCCAGCACATGAGCCACCCAAGTGGCCATCCACCACAACGCAAGCCTGACCCAGAAATGGGCCATGGCCCTTGCTGCATCGGGTGCAAGGAGAAGCAGCCCGCTCGCCCACATGCTGAGCAACCCAGGCCTCCGAGTTAGTCTTCTGGTTAAGGTGAAATCCGCCGCTGACATTGGTTACAACACGGCGGGTGTCGAGGTCAATGAGCGCAAGAAGTACACTAGAGCGGTAAATGTCAGGGATAGTTCTGTCAGCGAAGACGAGAGGTTCTGCGAATGTGAGTATATTCCACATATTTCCAAGGGTGTGCTTACCTTGATCGAACGCCGAGTTATCTACCGCGACAGTGCTTCCTCCAATAGAGCTGCCGGTCTGGGAGGGAGGGGTGTGTTTCTCGGATGCGATGTCGGCAGGGGGCGTAGCATGGTTGTCGGTGACCAAATTGTCAAGGGATGGCTTGGGAGCTGGAGAAGGGGTGCCCGCAGGCAAAGTCTCAGTCATGTCGAAACGCTCTGGAGAGTAGGTGAGACGTAGTTTTGTCATGGCACCGATCTGTTGATATGTTAGTGAATGTATATCAAAACGGGGTTGAGGAGAGCGGGGGGAGAAGGGGGGGGACCACAAGCACTATTTGTGGTGTTGATTATGGAAGAAAGAAGCCAAAACCATAGAACTGATTTGTATACGCGTTGCTTTCACCAAATGTCACTGTATAATTAAAAGACTTATTTTATTATTGCAGCTGCACCTGTTTGTTTGTTCTTTCATTTTACGAGTACTGCCGACCTATAAACGAAGCGAAACAACAGAACCGCGCACAAAAAAACGACGAGCGGCAAGCGACAAACGGCTCAAGTTGGGAAATGTAGACATAATGATAATTTAGCTAATTAAATATACCAGAACACGACACTCCTACGAACCCCAAATAAAATGAGAAAATTTTGATGGTCACGTGACACTATCTCGAAAAGGGGCATGATTCGAAAAGGGGGACGATTACGAAAAAGGGCACACTAAAAGGGCAGAATTATATAATTAGAGATATCGTAATGAGGTAATACTGCAATGCGCCAGAGCAACTTGGTTTTCCAGGGGGGTCAACAGATGAGACACTCACCGTCTGGAGTCGTCGTTTTACCCCCTTTTCCCAAACACCAACCACGACACTCACAAATAATCAGAAATCCTCCTTTTCGCTAATAATAGCAATTCCCCGTTACAGATTGCCGAATTGCCGATCTAGAAACATTTGTGAAAACGACCTAAGCGGTGCTAACCCCGCATGCAGTATACTGCCGCGTGCTTGGCTGCGGGTTTTGTCGAAGCTGGCTTGTCAGACCCCGCATACAGTATATTGTCGCGTGCTTGGCTGAGGGTCTTGTCCAAACTGACATGTTGCAGCCCCTCTTCTCGAAATAAACTTTTCTCAGTTGCGGAGACGCTCGGTGATTGGGATTGATCGCTGGTGGCGTATGATGTTTATTTTGAGGTCTTGTTCTCGGTGAATTGTTGGATTATGTTGATTGATGGACGGCAGATGGTAGTTTAGTATGGCAGACTGATGACAGGAGAGAGCTGGGCATGTCTCATTTTTCAAAATAGCTACATTTCTGATGGGTATATAAACTGATGGATTTCCCTGTGTCGTATTCTTTCTGTGCTCATCTTGCAGTTCTCATTCTGCAGTTTTGAACACGAATATCTGCCTTTTCCATTTCTTACCTCGAAGTACAATCATCTGTCTCAGACTTCAGCGTTACACATCATGGCTCACTCCAGCGCCTACCTCGTCCTCGGACTCGTCTTCTCTACCCTCACACACACCACCGTCGCCCAAAAAAAAGGAACAACCGCCTTCACCGACCCCAACACCGGCATATCCTTCCAGCGCTTCTTCGGCGCCAAAACGAACTTCGGCTTTGGCATCGCCCTCCCCACCGAACCCACAACAGATTTCATCGGTCAACTAACCTTCCCACTCAATGGCGGCAACGGCTGGGGCGGCTTCTCCATGACGGGCGACATGGAAGGCCCACTCCTTCTGGCCGCCTGGTCCGACGGCGCCGGGAACGTAATCTCCTCTTTTCGTCAAGCCGAGAACGAAGATGACAACCCCCCCGAAGTAACCGGCTCCTTCGCCATCCGCCCCATCGCCAAAGGCACATCCGTCAGCAACACCTTCCTCACCTACACATTCCTATGCGAAGGCTGTCTCGACGCCGCCTTCGGTCTCGGCGCGGCAGACACAGCTGGAGACGCAGAGATGGGCTGGGCATTAGCAAAGACCGCAGTAGGAGGCCCGGAAACGAGCGCGGGTATCCTCGGCTTCCATGATAGTGGGTTTGGAGACTTCACGGCGAGTCTGGGGTTGGCGAGAAGTGCGGAGTTTGCGACATGGGCGGCGTTGGCGGGAGCGCCGATTGCGCCGGCGACGGGGGCGGTGCCGATTCAGGCGAATGCTGGTGATGGGGATGATGATGATAATGATGACGACGATGATGATGATGAGGATGGTGCTTCAAATACTGGTGGAGGCAGCACAGGGGGGAATGTCGGGGCAGGAACGGTTCTCGGGGGAGCCACCACAGGGGGAGGAAATGTGGGAGGCGGCGCGGGAGTGGATGATTCCGATGATGATGATTCAGACGATGAGGATTGAGCGGCGTGAGGCTGATGAAGGATTGCTTGGCTGGTTATTTGTATCCTGTATATAAGCATAGCGAATACCACGCCTACCATCCCACGATCGAATTCTGTAACCTCCGCCTACAATTCTACTTGCAGCATTATCGAGTCATCATGGTCAACGCCGCGGAGAATCAGAGAGGCCTTCACCATCGGCAATGTTCTTTCATACGCCGATGCCGTCAGGATGACTGGATGCGGGCTTGTATAGTCTTCTCCTGGTAACATAGTCTCTTTGTGAATTCTCGACGTTGACAGCTTCGGGAGTGCAACAGATTCCGCATCGTAACGTGTGCTTATGAATTTGCCAGGCGCGAAGCCGCCTGATGTTGTAGTCGTCTCTGGGTTTGTCCAACTTTTAGCACCCTGGAGCGCTATCTCCCTGAATTGTTTTCGCTGGGCCTCCGTTCGTGACGCCAAGACCAGCCTCTCGCTAGCTGAGATTCTCTTCTCGCCGTGCCTGTGACAGCGCCTCATCAGTGAGAAATTCAACCTCAGGTCGCAACGCGCGAGAAGTCCCTTACTCTAGTCGAAGGGCATCCCTGGTTTCCTCGATGAACCTGAGCGCCTCACTATAGGAAGACCCCAGAGCCTTATACTCTGCATCAGCTCGCGTTGAGCTGTCCTTGTGCGCTGCCAACTCTGTTGCCAGCTTTTCCCGTAGATCGTCCTGTGCACTTGTCACGGAGCGGAGGTCGCCTTGGGATTTATCATGTCTATCCCGCAGTTGGTCGTACGCCTTGGTTGCCGCCTTCGCTGCCACAACACCAGCCGCGCCAGCTGCGATGATGTGCAACTGGATACGGCGGTGAGCGAGCCGATCATTTCGTACATGACGTTGCTCCGCGATGCTCATAGCCAGCTTCGAAGCGACCACACCACTTTCCAGTTGGTTGTGGGCATACTGGGATTGGGTCTCTGCCTCAGCGGCTATCGGAGTAAGATTTATATTCTCCATCTCTGCGATTTCGACCATGCCTGCAAGATTTCTCCGACCATGGCAATTTTCTCTCTGAGCTTGCCGCCATACGTGACGAGGGGTCCTTTTTTTGCTGCTGCTGTGTCGGGGTTCCTAGCTGCCTCGGCGCCAGTGGCTGTAGTGGTGTTCTTCTCCGTCGTCATCTCTCGGGTACGCCTCTTGAGGTTGGCAATTGCAGCTTTCTGGGAAGAGGAGCTATCAGAAGCTTTCTGATATTCGGCGTGGAGACTCGCTTCCAATTGCGACCAGGCTGCAGATTTGACTCTCATGTCCCTCTGCTGCTATGGCCCTCTGCCATGAGGTGCTCAGTTTGTCTCATGGCAGCTTGAATTTTCTCCGTGTCTTCCTTACTTGCTAGTAGCTCTTGTCGTACTCCGGCTAGCTTAGCTGATGCATCCATCGCATCGTTAAATCTGATTCTCGCAGCACCCTGCTATTGGGTTATTGCCACGTGCAATTCAACATTTCCGTCTTCTACACCCACCAAGTCGCCCATCTTGCTGCTCACCCACCTCACTCACTGCCTCTACTCACCCTGACTTACATCTGTCTCACTCTCGGGCACCTAGCGTCATGGTAAGCAACTTTTTTTCATCCCAAAGACGATACTTGCCTTTCTCGGGGTCGACGTGGACGAGATGGTCGCCGTCATATAGTATAACTACCGGCGGCGAGACTTACCCGCTAGATCAGATGGCGCTGGTCTAACTATTCTTTGGGGCATTCGATTGAGATTGGGGAGATTACGTAGTAGTGACCTTTGGCGTACACCCACCATTGCGTGTTGGTTCCTCTCGACTTGTGCGATACAACATACCTTCCCTTTATAAATATAGTAACTTACAATACGTATGTCCAAAACATTAGGCAATACAGAAAGCTAATATCTCTATAGTCAGAATCTTCGAACCCCTTCTTCGGCACTCGGAGCCTTTTCTCACCGATCAACCTAAGCGCACCCTTGTAGGGTTCTTGTCACAAATGCATGATGACGTCACGATCCCGGTATCTGGGTCAGACTCGGCCATCCCATGAAACCTTTCCCCATTTGGCGTGGCTGAACTGCGACAAAGCAGACTGATGCGGTCATGTCGTTAATCACGTCGATCATCATAGACCAAGTTAGGAACCCAGCTATTTTCCCAGTCTAGAGTCTAGCCCTGCCATCTCTATCGCCCTCAGAATCATATCATGCCACCCCAAACTACCTTCTCCTTCCTCCACATCCAAACTTCTTTCACCTCAGTCGCATCATTCACTACCAACGGAGGCGTAGTACTCGTCCATTGATCCGTCGCATGGGCTCGAGTATCTAGACACGCTCTCTTCCTACTGTACAATTATTGTATCATTATCCACCGACTCATTCCCACTCGGAGCGTCAATCGGGCTACGACGAGCGATTACAATACCGACGACCGACAATTCCGAGCGATATCATAAGCGCGCTGTGAGCTCTGGGAGCTTTGTTGATAACAATGGGCTCCACTACACTTACCAATGGCAGCGGCTCTCGCTATCTTGACAGCAACAACAAGCTATCGTCGGCAGGTAAATCATCCCACTCTCACGTCTACAAACCATACTGACTTGTTGCCAGGTGCCGCCGCCTCTCTGAAATATGCTCGGCCCCAAGACCTGCCTAGCTATCCCTCTGTCGGTTTGCCACCCAACCGGCAAAATAGAGATGCGCATGCCGGCGCAGCCGCGAATCTTGGATGGGCCAACCAAAAGCCCGTCGAGATCTGGAAACCCGACCCGACGACATCAGCTTCGACCGCTGCCACTATAGGCTGGACGCGCAGGTCAAACCCGTCGTGGCAGCCTCAACAGAGCGCCAGTGGAGCTCGAGCTGCAGTTTTGGCGGCGAAGTCGGACCTGAGAGTAGCTGATCAAAAAGCCGTACCACCCAGGCCGAAATCTGCCGGGTTCGGCAATTCAGCTGCCAACGTGGCGATGCAAAAGGATAGAAGAAGCCTACAAGCTCTACCAACCCCCGATAGGGCCTCGCAGTTGAACAGACATCGCTCGTTGATGGCTGCGACCGGAGCAATGGCAAGCCCTAGGCCACGGGCGGACTCTACTCCTCCATTGGGACCAAAATACCCTGACGAGATGAATGCGCGCGCCAACGCTTTGCGCGCAGCAACGCACGCGGACACCGTATCTAGGAGACGGAGATCCGAGATTCCACAGGGCGGCGCGACCCCAGTGACTAACATGGGGAAGGAAAGATACACCTCACACCCGCCCCAACCCTCGGAAGCCGACCAGAAACAGAAGGAGGATAGCATGCACGCCTCTGCGGTCGCAATGGCCCAGCAGATGTATAAGATTATAGAGAAGCGCGAGAAGGAAACCGGAGAGGCTGGCTATGCCGCGACTGCAGCGCATGGGAGGGGACGGTCTACTTCTTTGATGGGTAACGAGCCGACGCCCATGAAATACGGCAACCTTCAAGAAGCCGCACAACGACTTGCTCAAGAGCGCCTGGCGAAGCTTCACGACGAAAATTACAAGAACCGCGAGTATCTCGACTATTACGGTACCCCCCAGCCATCCCAGAGGCTTTCCAAAGGGCGCTTCCGTCGTCGCGCTTCAAGTGATATATCGCTGGAAGAGAGTCGAGACCGGAGAGGGAACGTCAGGTTTCAAGCAGCAGCACCGCTATACTCATCTGACATGTCACAAATCGATGCCAAAACGAGGCAAAGAGATCGCGATATGCTACTTGCCGCGGCTCAGCGCAACGTTCAAAGAAGTCTCCAGGGCATCGATGAGCGTGTCTATGCTCAGACAGGACGACCTACTCCGTCTATGATGGGCCAGGAGACATTGCCAATGGCGATTGCCCAGCAGCGCGTGCAACAGCAACAGGTCCCTCAGCAACGAGGGGATAAGGTATCTATTGGAAACGGAGCCCTTGTTGATCGTAGTTCAGTCGATGCATTAGCATTCAGGAACGTCCAGCCCGTGCTGCACCAGATTAATACTAAGTCTGATGCCGAGCAAGCACGCCGGACCGAGATAAAGCTGGACGAGGAAGAGGCAAAGCGTCAAATAGAGAGGGAAAGGGAACGTGATCAGGAGCTCAAGGAAATTGACAAACAGTTGAAAGGTAAGTCGAGAATTCCACCTGTGATAAGTACTTTGCTGACTGGTGTAAGTACATGACAAGCAGGAGAAGAAGGAAAAGAAGAGCCAAGAAACGTTCTTCAAGCGCCAGAGCAAGCGCTGGTCAAGGCAGAGTAACAAGACCAAGAGCACCCAAAGCAGGGAATCCTACGTGCAAGAGCCGATGGCAATGAGCGGGGCAGTTGGTGGTGGTGGTGGTGTCTCCGAGTATGATCGAGTCGCCACCGCTGAATATGAACCGCCTGTCGAGCGCTATGAACCACCTGTTGAGCGTGTCGAGCCAACTTATGTTGTCGAGCCCGCTCCAGCTGTTCAGCCAGTCCAGCAAGCTCCAATCACACCACCTACCCAGCACGTCCGAGTCGCCGAGCCTGTTAAGCCCGTCGAGCCCGCCCCGCCCACTCTAGCCGTCCAACCTCCCGAGCCTATCGAAGACGAGGACGTCCCCGAGATCCCCGTCTCCGAGTACACCGACAAAGGCAAGAGCGCGCTACCGTTTACGCGGCTCCAGAAGAGCACGCGGCCATCCCAGACGTCCGCAACGTCACAGCAGGGCGTCAAGTCGTGGCTGAAGACGGCGTTCCGCCGGACGAGCAAGGGTCAGAAAGAGGAGCAGGAGAAACAGAACGGTGCTAGTGGCTTGTTTGTGGGTGGTGCTTCGCTTGCGCAGCAGCCTGATGGGACGCCGACGCAGGTAGCTTCCAAGGCTATGTATGGCGATGAGAATGGGACGCCGACGCAGGTAGCTTCCAAGGCTATGTATGGCGATGAGAATGAGGTTCCTGTATCGAAGTTCTTGACGGGCACGGATGGGTCCAAGTACTCGCAGGAGCAGGAGGGGTCGGCTGCGGGTGGTGGGTTGGCGTCTTACCCGGCCAAGGAAACAGCGGCGCCGAGGGAGGAGGGGTATGAATCGGAGGAGGCGAGGGATCAGTTCAATGATGCGGATGTGGCGATGCCGATTTTTGAGAGTTCGAGGCCGTTGAGCCCGGCGCGGGATTCGAGGTTTAAGGAGGTGATATAGGAAATGATGTTGGGTCTATATAGCAAATGAATGTATGTAATTGTATGCTGCTGAGATAAGTAAGTTTTTACTTTGTGTGTGAGAATCGTACTTTGGGTTTTTGCTTACCGGTGATATAAACAGTGCCATTGTGGGATGCTCTTCAACTTTACTACGCAAATCTGTTTGAAATCGATTCTAATTGTAAAGTTGAAGACAATCCCTTCGCTTGTAGTGTATCGGCGTTTCGGGCGTGGGATGCCAGGATAGGAGGCCGACGGTTTGGGAAAGTTGTTAACGGAGAGTTAAGGGCCCCATCGAACATTTACATGGTTATTACAAGTTCACTTCACAACAAAGAAATTCACTCATTGTCAACTATACAATAATTTAATTGTTCATTACATATCAACTTCCAATCCTCAATCAGGAGACCTAAATACCAAATATCCGACTGCGTAGGATTAATTTATCTCAGATTAGATGGCACCTTTCATCACAATACTTTACACTATAGTCGTCAAGCACGCCCGTCAATTAGATAATTCATAACTCATATTTACCATTATATCTACGGTTATATACTATACAATGGTGAAGCATCAGGACTCCCTTCGCCAACCCTTCCCCAACTCCAATTACACCCATAGTACCAAAACCAAAACCAATCAAGACTTGTGAACACGTCCAGAATTATTCTTGCCGTCTTGCATATATCTTTCCTCGGTCATGCGGAACTCCGTATTAACCACAATATCCCGCGGTCGCTGAAGCTCCGACACCGGCTCCGAATTAATACTAATATTCTGCATCTTTACATTCTGGAAGATCCGTTCCTCACTCTCGTTGATTGATAGACCACTGGCTGCATACGGACTAGAGTCATTACGTCCACGGCTACCACCAGTCTTGTTGGAGCCGTTGTGGTAGCCTCCACCGATGGTTCGGAACCCAACGGGGTTCTTGGATGGCGAGTGAGATGAGAAGAACCCACTGCCGAATAATGGTTTGAGCCAGGCCCGGACGAGAGGGAATATCATGGGGAGATTGGTGGTGATGACTGAGACGAAGGCTTCGCGTGTGCCCCATCTGCCAGCAAGTTCGGCGCCGTGTTCGGCATCCTATGGGTGGGTTAGAAAATATCGAGGGATGTGCGCAAAATTTGGACTCACCACAATGACGAAGATAGTCTTCAGAAGAGAGCAAATGAGGACAAACACGCCTGCACCAAGCACGATAGTCGCGGCGATCTTCTTTGCCATCCGCAGCTTCGTGCCCCAAAGCATCGGAATGGGTATCATGATGAGATAGATGTCGGTGAGCACACTGGAGATGAAAGTGACCCAGACAATCGGCCTGGCCACGGCACCTTGGCACATATCTACGAGGCTGTTAGCAGATGCTGGGCAGCTCGAATACAAATCAACTTACTACCGGGATCTGGGTTGATCTGCCAGTATTTATGGAGCGGCCGGCATGCCGCGTATATTGTTATAATCGATGCGAGAAAGGTTGAAAGAACGATCCCAAACCCTGCCCAGATGCGAATTCGAAATTTCTTGCTGAGGCCCTCCTGTAGTCCACGAATTAACAATGATCAAAAGTTTACAGGCTGAACGTACCATAAGTCGCACGTAGAAAACGAGCACTGCCATCTTGAGCGTGAAAATCAAGCAACAATAACAGGTCCAGCCCACCACTTGGATTTTGGAACCAAACACTCTGGCAGGACGTTAGTAGCCATTTCAATCTCCTCTTATAAGAATATGTACCTAAGATCGTATTCCTCTGAATTAACATCCAACGCAGCTCGCTGGGCATCCGTCATTCCATTATTCGCAAGACCTTGGCCGTGATTGACGGCGAAGAACGCTAGAGTCGACTGTGTGGTATATAGCAACTGAAAAATCGGATTAGCGTTGTAACAGTAACAGAAAACATCAAAAACGCACAATAGCAATCCAGATGATAAAGTCGTCAGCTTGAAGATCCCTAAATCCTACAGCCTTCACCCGAGCAATTGTCCTGAGAATAGTTATGGCGACGCCGAACGCATACAGCGTCCATAACTCGGTATTGAAGTCGCGAACAGCTGCTGCTATTGCCGCTGCCGCCTGGGGGTCGGACATCGGGTTGTAGACGTATCAACCCAGTTGACTATGGTGAAGACCGTGAGGTGAGTCGAGGCTTTGGCGACGACGAGGACGGCGGCGACTCGAGAAGTGCGATGCGCTTGTACTTGTACGGACATGCGCATGGATTTTCACAAGCATAGCACTGAAACTCGGGGCTGACCGTAAACCGAGACATTTTACCAGAGTTAGAAGGTCGAGAACATATGTCATTGCGTCCGCCTTACTCGGTTGAGCGGCAGGGTTGTAGATCTTTGCCCTCGAGTGCTTAAAATTCGATGGATCGGCACGCACTCCTTGCTTAATTGGGTGACTGGTAAATGGCGGGCCCTGGAAAACCCTTGCGTCTCTTGCAGCGACGGCAACGTGCATCGCTTGGGAGAAATGCTCTTATGCAAACTGCACTGTAAAAGATGGCTGATGGTCGGCAAATCTTACAGTTTACTGCCAAATTTGGTACCGTCCGCCTGTGGCGTTCGTATTATGGTCAAGTCAGGGGATTCGGGTCCGCGGAAGTGGTGGTAATTGCAACGACGGCTGGTAGTGTCATAGAGCTAAACCACATGCTAGCTCGATAAGGCCTTTCGCCGATCTGGCGAGGTCCAAACTCTGGTTTCATACCTTGTTGGGCTGTCCCCGTGCCGTGTTGATTGTAGCTTAGGGGACGCTGCTGCAGAATTGAAAACCGAGCACCTTTCTATCTTGGGAATAGTGACGGGGTCAATTTTAGCTATCTCTGAAACTAGTCGCCATTCTCGCGAGTCAAGGATGTCCGAGTGATTACCTAGTGAGACGAAGAAGCTTCTAGGGGGATTGTTATCGTTGCCAAGTTGGAAAGTTGGAAAGCAAATTGAACAAAATGTTAATAGAGTTGCGTGAGATTTAAATGCCAAGGGCCTACTCAATAGTTGCTATCTATTGAAGCTTTTAATGGCCCGCTATCAGAACGTAAAATCCTTCCTAGCATCCCGCCCGCACAGACCCTGTTAAATTACCCTGTAGCCACACGTTTAGCACGACGCGCTGTAATTCCGTTTATTCAACAAACTGTGGGGAGCCATGCTTCGCCACTCATGGTTGGTAAATTATAGAGGCATGTACATACTTATATATACCTCACCTGCCCCTAACACCAGTATTCACTGTAATCACGTCGCCGTCTCCTAATTCCTGCCAATTCCTGCTCCAATGTTCCAACTTAGCCTGAGCCTTGCGGCGCTCGTCGCTTGCACAGCAGTTGTAGCTCGCCCGGATGTCTCTTTCTCCAGCCTCGACGGACGTGGCGGCGTAGACTTCAACCAGCTTGCGCGCAACCTCTCGCCGAGCGCCCATATCTATCTACCCGGGTCGGATGGGTTCAATTCGTTGGTGGGAAGATGGTCTAATCTGAGCATGCCCGTTGCGAATGTTGTTGTTGTTCCTGCCACAGAGAATGATGTAGTCCAAACCGTAAGCCAATTCATCATCGCCTTTCTGCGGCGGTAGCTTACTCGTTTTCCACGTATAGGTGAAGTTCGCAAACAGCAAATACCTGCCATTTCTTACGACAAATGGTGTTCACGGATCAATCACCACTCTTGGGAAAATGACAAATGGCATTGAGATCTCCCTCAAGCAGCTGAACAGCATTAAAATCGCTAAAGATGGGCAAACGGTTACAATTGGTGGCGGAGTTATGTCCAAGAATGTCACCGACACTCTGTGGGCGGCAGGAAAACAAACTGGTGAGAAGGCGATTGCTGTCGTAAAAAGGGCCCGATAGCTAACTTAACCATAGTGACTGGAACTTGCGAATGTGTCAGTTACCTTGGCCCCGCCCTTGGAGGTGGCCACGGCTGGCTTCAGGGCCACCATGGACTCGTTTCTGACCAATTCGTTTCTTTGAGGGTTGTCAAGGCCGATGGCAGCATCATGACAGTGGACAAGAACTCCAGTGTCTTCTGGGCCATGAAGGGCGCCGGTCACAACTTTGGAATCGTCACTTCTGTCGTTTCCAAGATCTACGATATCCAGCACCGCAACTATGCCTTGGAGACTATCATCTTCAGCGGCGACAAGGTCGAGGCTGTCTATGAGCTCGCAAACCAGATGTGGCTCACAAATGGTACCATTCCCGCGGATTTGAACAACTGGTCCTACTGGTTTTTCGATCCTACCTTGGATACAAAGGTGAGTTTAGTCTATCGATGTATTGGTAGTATTCTAACCACTCTAGCCCGTGATCGCCATGTACCTCATCCAAGAAGGAGTAGACGCCGTTGACCCAGCTTACACGCAGCCCTTCCACAACCTTGGCCCAATCGTCGTCCAGCCCGCTTCAGGAACCTACCTTGACCTAGCCAAGTGGACCGGCATCTCCCTCTCCGATACACCCTGCCAGATTACCGGAAACGCCAACCCCCGCTTCCCCATCTATCTCAAATCATACAACACTACCGCTCAGCGCCAGGTATACGATCTCTTCACCCAGGCTACCACCAACGCCTCGACTCCTTTCAGCAACGCGCTCTTCATGTTTGAGGGGTACTCAACTCAGGGAGTAAAGGCAATCAGCGATGGTGCCACCGCCTACGCCTACCGTTCTGATAACCTCCTCGTCGCCCCTCTCCTCACCTACAAGCCCAACGGAAAGGCGCTCGATGACCAGGCTTTCAAGCTCGGAAACCAGATTCGCCAGGTCCTTTACGAGGGCAGTGGACAGACCAGCCTCAATACCTATGTTAACTATGCCTATGGTGACGAGACACCAAAGGCGTGGTATGGGGCGGATCAATGGCGCCAGGACCGCTTGCGTTCGTTGAAGAAAAACTACGATCCCAAGGGGAGGTTCAGCTTTTATGCGCCAATTGCGTAGATTTAAAGGGGATAATAGTTAAAACATATATATATATATTTATAATATGCCTTGAATATAAATTTCGGTTACCCGCCAGGCTTTATTCAATTTGTCGGAGACCCGTTTTTTTTGGCCCGTGAGATCGTCAAACTGGCTATGAACAGCGAGACGTGACCTTGCAGGATGCTTCTAGAAGACTAGGTGACGACGATCAGCGATCTTGTAAACCCGATACTGTACCGCGGCTAACCATTGGATTCCGTTTACGAAAGTGAAAGCTGCGGCGGGAAGAAACAGCTTGACAAAAGTCTGTCCAAAATGCAATCGCAGGTCAGTCGCTGAGGGAAAAAACGGGTGAAGAGCTTAAATCGCTCATATTAGCTTCATGCAGACCCCAATGCACCTTTTAGATGGCACGAGGCCAAGCAGCACTATCAGATGTCAAAATATTTGACAAACTGCCAGCCGCACCAGCTTCGGGGACTTCGGCGACGAGACAAACAAGCGTAAATCCAAAGCCGCGTCCTCCCCGAGAAGAGACGAACCTGCATGACCCCTCAATTCTCCAATCTCCAAGTTTCCCCAACAGATCACCAGCATGCGGACAACATGTGGACATAGTAATGTGGAGTTAAGTTCGCCGATTGGCCCCTGCTAATATATCCTGGCAGCGATTAACATGAATTGGCGCACTTTACAGCTAAATTAGGCTGTTAATTCCCGCTACCAAGCCCTTGGTCCGTCTTGGCAAGAGGGACAGCCAAGCTGCCCAACGCTATCTCGGCAGGGCATCCGCCAAGGCTACCCCACGAATAGGCCTGCTCGGCAAAGCTTGCCCGTCCTGTGGCGCTGTCACTCTCTCGAGTCAGAAAGCTTCGTGTCAGTCAACTATAATCATCGGCGGGTTCATAGGAACTTCACCATCTCAACTCTGGTCGCAGCTGCCAAAGCTTGCTGCAAACAAGGAAAATAGGAAAGGATCATCATCAATAATCTCCCAGCTTTCCACCCCGCATTTCCGAGTCAGCTTTTACTCTTGCTCTCTTGATATGGCATGGCTTGCGAACATACGTAGCAGTAGCTCTTACGTAGTAGCTTCATTATTCAAGCTTAATGAATAACCGGGACAATTAGTGCTGAGTATAGTATGGGGAAACTGAGAATATAAGTACGATTCCATCCCTCACTTTATTTCCCCATCGAAACATTAGCAAATCCTTCGCAATGCAGTTCCGTAACCTTGTGCTCTCCAGCGCGCTCTGCGCCACGACCGTTCTGGCCTCGGTGACTAATGTCTACCCCAACGTCATCCAGACTGGCCCCAGCAACGCCCTCTATGTCTCTGGGGCATCTGGTCTCGATGGACCAAAGATGTCCCCAGGCATCAACGCCACGACCTTCGACTGGTGGTACTTTGATGCCGTTTCAACCAACGGAAATGCCGCCGTTGTCATGGTCTTCTACCTGTCTACCGATTTGGGCTTCCCATTCGTGCCCCCGCTTTCGGCTCTCTCTGTCGACATTTTTGCCACTTTTGATGACGGAAGCCTTGTGTTCTTGCCATTGAACAACTTGCCTTACACGGCTGGACAGGCAACTGTTGTCACCGATGGTGACGGAGCATCTGGTAACTGGCAAGGAACTGGTTTCTCTTTCGAGGGATCCCCTGACTTGTCCACCTACAAGGTCACGGTTGACAGCCCGGTTCTTGCCATCAAGGGTACGCTCGAGCTGACGTCTGTAAGTATAAATTCTAGCAGCATGTCTTGGGTAACAAACTAACGTATGCGCCCTTAGCGCGCGCCTGCCCATTACCCATGTGGTCCCAATGAGGCTGGCCAGAGACTCGACGTCTCACCTAATGTCGGATGGGCTAATGCTATGCCTGATGCGGATGCTGTTGCAGACTTCACCGTCCTTGGCAGACCCCTCAAGTTCACCGGTATCGGTTACCATGACAAGGTAAGCAATTCTGAGTCCTCCGTAAGACTTATATACTGACATATATTAGAACTGGGGAGACAAGCCATTCACCACCCACGTATCCAGCTGGTACTGGGGACACGGCAGACTCGGCCCATACTCCATCGTTTGGTTCGATGTCCTCGGAAAGGACGGAACCGAGTACTTCAGCAGCTACGCCGCCAAGGACGGCGTAATCGTTGCCACTCAGTGCGGTCCCGGTTCAATCAAGGTTCGCCCAACTGGCAAAAACTCCCAGTACCCACCAAAGATCACCTCTGGCAACCCCGAGGGTCTTCACATCGACCTCGACCTCGGTGCCGAGGGCATGCTCCGCGTTAATGTCACGGCCCATTCCGTTCTTGCTGACGCCTTCCTCTACTACCGCGCCTCTGGTCTGCTTGTTGGCGGTGTTGATGGCGGTCCCGTGTACACTGGTGTCTCCGTGTACGAGGAGTTCAAGCTCCAGTTCTAAGGGAACAAAACTTTTATAGCAGTAGTTTAAACACAATATTCAAAGACATTATCATATTATTACTTTCTTGTGAATAATTATACTGCCGTAAACTACATGTAGTAATTTCATAGCAATGTAGCTCCACGATAGGTCTTGCTATAACCGCGGCAAGTGTTAATCCTGCCTATTTCGGCAATATCTTGCCGGAGAGTGCATATTTAAGCTCGAAATATGCAATAGTGGGGAATGAGGGGCCGACCTCCCCGGATAATACGCCACCCGGTCATTTCCCCAGTGTCATAGAGGCCGCTTGGCAGATATAAGCTCGGTATGGGCAATTGGAGATCGACCAGGCTGACTCGAATGCCTGCGGTTAAAGCCTTATTTCCCCAGCTTATACATCTAGGGAAGCTCCTCCTACCATAGCTTTTCTATTCACTCCCAGTTCTCCACGCTTTGATCTGAGACTCCAAAAATGATATACCAGAACGCGAAAACCATCCAAGTGCCAAATGTGGATGTCTTGACGCTTCTTTTTGGTAATTTATGGCTGAACTTGTGAAATCACGGATTTGGAAGCTAACATGCGGTTTTTGATAGATCATGAGAATAGCAGCGCCAAGGAGGACTCTGTACTCCACGCCGAAGCGTCTAACCCCGAACGAAGCATAAACAAATCACAGGCACGGGTTTTTACGAAGCAGATTGCTCATGGTTTACGCAATGGATTTGGTATTGGAGCCAACGGGCCTGGAAAGGACGTTGTAATGGTGATGTGCTCCGGACAGTCCTTGCTGCCCATGCTATTCTATGGTGTGATCGCCGCCGAGGGTGTCTACTCCGCTGTCAGCACTTCCGCCACCGTGACCGAATTATCGAAGCAGATAGACCAGTGTCCGGTCAGCCTTCTCGTGTGCACCGCCGACACAAGAGAGGTTGCATGCAAGGCCGCCGAGAAATGCGGGTTGTCTAATGCCAAGATCTTGATTCTGGAATCGAGTCCGGAATCGAGTCTCAGATCGCTCTCGACTGGCACCAATTATATTTCGAAGCAGCAGCTGGACTGGAGAAGGATCACTGACGCCAAGGAGCTCGAGAACTCTTTAATATGCCTCCTCTTTTCGTCTGGAACGACTGGTCCACCAAAGGGTACGTTTGAGCGTCGAAGAAAACGGTCGATAGCTAACCTTTGACAGGTGTATGCCTCTCCCACACGAACCTGGTATCCGAGGCAGTCCTCCCCGGTGAGCTGACAAAGAAGCATTTGAGGGAGGCTGAGGCAGCTGGCGCACCCCCATTTGTATACCGGACTCTCGCCCATCTCCCTGTTGCCCACATCGCAGGGCTGCAGGGATATCTCGTGAACCCATTCTACGCAGGTGGTCTCGTGTACTGGATGTCGAAATTCGATTTCCAACAGTTCATGGACAACATGAAGAAGTTCCGCATCACGATGCTCTTTAGTGTGCCGGCTATCTACCTCTTGATAGCCAAGTCGACGGTGGTGACAGACCACTTTGACACGCTAATGCTTGCTCAAAGCGGTGCTGCTCCATTGGGCCCAGAGACCCAACGGGCTGCAAGCATGAAGCTTGGGAAGGGCAAGACGTTCATCAGCCAGACATGGGGACTGAGCGAAACGACGGGCAGTGCCAGCTCCAATCTCTGGGGCCCAAAGGACGAGACTGGAAGCGTTGGCACATTGCTACCAAACATTTCATTAAGGTGCGCACACCACTACTTTGCTACATTACCCCGGATACTAATGGAAGTACAGACTCGTCGATGAGGATTTCAAGGATGTCGCAGCTGGGAAGCCAGGTGAGATTCTTATTAAGGGACCTGTTATCTCAAAGGGCTATTACAACAACCCAGAGGCCACTGTAGGATCTGTTCATGGTGACTGGTTTTGCACGGGTGATATTGGTATCATGCGCGACGAGAAGCTCTATATCGTGGACAGAAAGAAGGTGAGGAGTAATCCCCGGCTCTGCCTGGCCAACGACTGACAGTTCACAGGAACTCATCAAATACAAAGGTCTTCAAGTTGCACCAGCCGAGCTCGAAGCTATTCTACTTGCGCATCCTCTCATCTTAGATGCTGCTGTTATCGGAGTGCAGGGAGAGGGAACGGAATTACCAAGGGCCTATGTGGTCGCTGACCAGACCAAGATTTCGAAGGAGCAAATCCAAGAAGTTGTCAACAGCGTCGTTGCAAGCTACAAACGGCTCAGGGGAGGTGTTTTCTATATTGACGAGATCCCCAAGACTGCTTCGGGGAAGATCCTCAGGAAGGATCTTCGAATGTTGGCAGAAAGGACCAAGTCAAAGTTATAGAGCGCGAGCGCCTTTCTAGACAACAAATCATCATATATTCTGTAGTCCTAACATATGAAAGGACATTTTAGCTCTCGGTATCCAACATGGAGCATGATTGCACAACGGACTCTGATGAATCCGTACTTGCACAACCGCCGTGTCTATGTTGCACGAATAACCTTCGGTTCATTCCATGAACGTGAAGATGATTGACTTATCACGTCCATGGAATGGTGGGATACCAACGGTCTGTGCCGGTTGCATAATACTACGGTTCTGGTTATGAAGACGGTTTGCTCTACCAATAACTGACGTACTCAATGACTGACTCGAAACCCGTCGTCGGCAACAGGCGACCAGTCCCGTTCATAGCGCCCGCCGGTGGCTTGCCTCGTACCAACCGTTATAACCGTCATAAACCGTGGAGATGGTTGTTGATAGATTGTTGTTGGACTGTCAATGGCCGTCGATGGCTGATAGGCCGGCAGTTCTTATCGATACCCACTATTTCAGGGGTATCTGCGTTTAAGTGGCGGATGCGGGGTTGTGCATGGTGGCGTGTACCCACTTTAGACCTCGGATGCTGACTCGATCCGACTTACGTCGCTATTTCTTTGGCACGTACTTTTTATTTTGCGCATGCAAAATGACGAACAGTGTTTGGTACCAACGTCTATGTCAGGCGCCGCGGTCTAAATCCAGCTCGTGGGAGGAAATTCCTTCGTCATTCAACCCCACGCCTCGGGCCATGTCTCCATATCCAAATGTATTATGCTTCTATCGTGATTTGTAGCCTGTATATGTTGCCCTGCTATCGCTGTGACATTCATATGGTAGTTTTTCATGGCCATTATATACACGCTCTATTGATAGCCTCTCTCCAAATCCATTGATAAATTCGACACGATGGTTCCATCATCAGAGAAGGATATCCATGATGTCTGGGGTTACAAGTATGAATGGACCGACCTGCATATGACGGAAGAGCAGCAGATGCCCCTCAGGTACTCATATGACACCCTGGGAGAAGATGTGTTAGTGCGTGTAAAGGACTTGCAGATGAAAAAAGCGGCTGAGAATGGAGAGGCGGCTGGCAAAGGTGCCCCCCGAAAAACGGACTTGTATGAGTCTCTCAAGTCCATCGCCTTGACCAAGGAGGATCCGGTTGTCACGAAATTTTGGGAAGACGTGCACACTGTGCCTGAATGGGTCGATTGGGGCCAAATCAAGCGCGGACAAGATGTGAGAATATCGCAAATTTTATGATAATCACGTGCTGATGTGTTGAAGGTGTTCTATAGGTACGGTGAGGCTGCGATGACCGGGTTGGCCTTTTCGAGTCTCCTGGGGGGGATGGTGAGTTTTCTGATCAGTACTGTTTCTCCATAAGTCTGACTATTTGAAGGCCGCCGCTCGAATTGTTGAGACGCTGGCGAGGACAGGAGGTTTTGCTCCAAGGGTTGCCTGGAATCGAATGTAAGTATGCATGACTTCTCTCACCATGAACATGATGCTAATCCTTTTATAGGTTAGAGACCACCCAGTTTGTCCTGCAGGTTACCAACTCTCTGGAATCTGTCCAGCCGGGTGGTGACGGACATGTATCCGCCATCCGCGTGCGCCTCCTTCACGCCATGGTCCGCAATAAGATTCTCGCCATGGCCAAAGAAAGGGACGACTATTATAGCGTGGAGGAGTTCGGAACACCAATCAACGACCTAGATTCAATTGGCACCATATCAACATTTTCCGCTCAGCTTATATGGATTGCATTACCCGCACAGGGCATCTACATGAGAGAGAATGAAATCGAAGATTACGTTGCATTGTGGCGTTTAGTGGCGTACTATATGGGTACTCCCACCGATGTCCTGGAGACACCAGCGTCGACCAAGGCGATTATGGAAAGTATATTGGATGCAGACCTGAAGCCGAGCAACTCGAGCAAGGTCCTTGCGGCCAACATCATCCAAGCCCTCGCTGACAAGGCTCCTACATACCCTTCAGCAGATTATCTCCGAGCTCAGGCTCGCTGGCTCAACGGTTCCAGGCTATCTGATGCTCTAGAAATTCCCAAGTCCTCTTATCTCAGCGTGACACTGGTCATGGTTCAGTGTATCGTTATTTGCGCGTCGAGCTACATCTACCGATCAATTCCGATCCTAGACAGGTGGAAGATCGAGTATATGCGAAAACGGCTCTTCTATGTTCTTATGGAAGGCAAGCACGGCATGAAGGGGAAGAAGACGAAGTTTGAACTGCAGTATATTCCTGGATTCAACACCGTTACAGAACAGGGCGAAGTTGCCAGAGGCTTGTCGATTGGAAAGGCAGGCAGCCGAGACACGAGGAATCTCATCATATTAGGAGTGCTCATAGTTATTCTTGGCTGTACGCTGTACTTTTGGTACAAGATAGCGTTGATGGCATTGCATTGGATACGATAAATGATGTACCTGCAGTTAGATGGTCCCTATGATATTAGATTAGAAGTAGAATTTATAGAAATTGGATTGACCTGATTGTTCATTCACTCGCAATAGGATTAATAATCTTGGAATTGCCGGGTGTATCTATTTCGATTGGAAGTAGAATTTCTAGAAATCGAATCGATCAAAATTTCCACTCATCCGACGACGAGACTAAAGAACTTGGAATGGCGGGGGTGGATCGGTATTTATCGCTGTACTAGATAAACTCAAGTTTGCCCATGCTTGCTCCAAGCCCCTAGGTAATAACAAGCACATGTCAATCCGATATCGTAGATATCCTTGTCAACCCCCCACGATCTTCCAGCTGAGCCACCATTATCTGGGGAACCTAGCTATGGGGTCCCCACGAACGATTGGGGGAAATAACGCGGGGAACGTAGATCCCCCAATGATAGCGGGCCTGACTCAATTTCGACGATGTCAAGCTCCCCGCAGCTGGCGCACACCATCAAATGGCGTACATGGATATCAAAATCCTTGTATAGTTGTCTTATTCCCGATTGATATGATCTTCCTTTAAATTACACCCAATCTCCCTCCAAAGCTAACTCCCGAGACACTTTCATACTTGACTCCGTTCTCTTCTGCGATTTATTCGACGACCTTATCTGAATATTATTGATTATAGGTCTTTCAATTACATTGATATTTCATTCATTCAGTCGCTAGAATGCAATCCGCATCCAGGGGCGACGGGTCGTCTAGCGAGAGGAAAGGGGGTGAGGTAGAGCAGGTTGAAGGGCGCTATGAGAAGAAACCTACCTTTGGAGGAAAGGTAAAGAATCATTACAAGAGGTTTTGGTGGGCACATCTTATCGCATTCTGCGCTGGGTTTCTCATAGTAGCGTTATGCCTGTAAGTTATGCTTTCCATCTTTCGAAGCACACTCGAAACTAATACATGCTTTCTAGTGTATATGTGGCAATGCCCAAGATTGCCCAGAAGGGTATCGATGATGCGACTCTCAGCTACACCAGCCTGAAGTTCATGAAGCCTTCGTTGGATTCCCTCACTCTCTCAGTCGACGCTGTGCAGCACAGCGACAGCCCGTTCACGCCGACGCTGGACGCGTTCAACGTTAGCATGCACCTCGTGACCGATGGAATTACGTCGGAGAAGGTGATCACACAGATCGGGATGCCCCAAATCCATGCTCACCACCCCGACACCAACATCGTCATCACAGACCAAAAAGCAGCGATTGTGGATATTGACCAGGTCACTGCCTTCGCCAAGCAGGTCTTGGTTCAGGAGAGCATTGAAGTGAGAATGGAGGGCAAGACCAAGTTACACCTCGGCGCTTTACCCGTTAACAGTGTCAATTACAACTCTTCCATTACATTCAAAGGTATATTGCACGCTGTTCTCCAATTCCTAGACCCAAGCTGATTAGTCTAGCGCTCAATGGCCTGAAGGGCTTCAACATTACGGAGCCAAAAGTAAACCTAATGGCCGCGCCTGGAGAGCCCAACTTGACAGGGATGGCACTTATTCCAAACCCATCTGTTTTGACAGTTGAGCTTGTATGTATCCGTTGTCGCATTATCATTGCAGCTGCTGACTCAAATACAGGGAAAAGTTATGATGCACATCTCCACAAAGGAGAAGGGCCTCATCGGCAACAGCACCATCGATAACTTCGTGTTGAAGCCAGGGCAGAACCTACTTCCTATGAACGCCATAGTTGACACATCACTCGCGCTCGGCAGCGTGGATAAGCAGGGCATGGTTAACATGATTATCGTCGGACAGACGGCGGTCTACAATGGCGTTCACTTGACTTACTACGTATGTCCATCCAACCCAGCCAGTCCATATCCTCATGAAGATATGCTAATGAGATTCGATTTTAGGAAGCAGCACTTCAGAGCCACACCCTAACTCTTGCAGTAAACCTTCAATCGCTTCTTGGCAGCATTTAGACTTGATACCACGAGGGGAGGAGGCGTCGGAATGAACTTTTTTTTTGTATCGGCCAAATATAGGCTTTCGTATTTTGCACCTAGACTGAACAATGAACACTATTTCCAACTGCTCTGTCAGATGATGCCAAGTTGTGGCACGGTGTGTGGGTTGTGGCAAGCTGCCCGCTAGGTTCTCGGCTCTATAGGGGGTCTGTGTCTAAATCTTGGCAGCGGGGAAGCCCCTGGACACTCAGGCTTAATTCCAACAAATTTAAGATGCTGGCGGATTGCGTCGGTATACATTTGGGCTGTATTAGGCAGCCCCCTTGGCTTTGGGCTCCATGTGGGTTTGATCCCGGCTCTTGGCCTGTTCGTGGGGAAGCCCCATGGCGCACGAGGTTTCCAGCCTGCAGATTGTAATCTCGATGGGTCGGCGATTGGCTGCGTAGGCCTGTAGGGCTGTCATTGATAAGCACTACGACAGATTGGTCGTGTTGGAATCCCTTACCAACATATTATCCAATGGAAGTGCTGTGGCTTTTACCCTGTGCCGTCATATTTTCAACGGGTGAAGGGATCCTATAATAATACCTGACTCGTCGGAACGACATCATCGCTACATTTGTATGGGGGAACTCAACCGTAATATCACATCTCCAGAAGCATGATATTCAATATTGAAGCTCGAGTAGGTGGTGGTAATTCTTTAGTATTGTACATGAAGTCAAACAAACAAATATTGACAGATAACACAGGCAAAATATGTAGTTGTATTACATACAAACAATTCCCATAACTAAACAATTGGCATAAAGCCGACTTAATACAGTTAAAAATGGGAAGGCTTTCACCTCGCCTGAAGAAGTTCCAAGCGCAATACTCTCAACATCTCCTGTAACTGGAGTCTTACAAGCCGGGCATGTTAAGACCTGGGACTGGGATGCTGTTCAGGATACCTCTGGCAATGTCCAAGACAACATTGAGACCAGGGATCGTCTCAAGGGTGCTCATGACATCGGTGAAAGCCTGAAGGAGAGGGTTGCTGATTTCTTGCCAGAGCTTGGCTGTTTGAGGAACACGAGTTAGCAAGCTATCTCACTGGAGCGTTATATTTTGAATGCGCAACTTACAAGCTGTGGCCGTTCCCAAGAAAGAGAGGAAGAGGCCGAGGAGAGTGCCAGCAATGTTGTTGACGATTCCGGCGATTTCGGTAGCGATGGCAGTTGGGTCGGTGGGGAGCTGACGGGCTCCAACTGGGGGGGCACCGGCCTTGATGGCATCGGTGGCATTCTTGAACGAAGCAGCAATCTCAACAAACGCTTCCTTGATGGCGGCAACGGGGGCCGCAATATCGGCAGGCTGGGAGAATGGCCCAATCTTCGCGACGTTGGTCTCTATCGAGAGGCGTTAGAATGGCTGCAGGCTGTTTACGTGAGTGTTTAAAACTAACTGATGAGCGCAGCGCTTGCGGTAACATCTTCCTGGAGGCTCTTGAGAGCTACGACAGCTGCCTGTCCCTGAGCAAGAGAGACATCTCTGGTGGTCGCTGCGAGTCCGGCGCCTTATCTCGAGTTAGCTTTGCGATTTGTGGTCGAATTGGGTTCAGTTAAGCTCAATTAAAGGCCGGAAATCCGTGTAAACTTACCAACGCACAGGGCGGAGATGATGAAGCGGCTGAAGAGCATGATTATGGATTAATGTAAAACTGAGAGAGTATTTTGGAGATGGGATAACAAAAAACAATAATTATCAAGAGATTTTAGGTTTATTTATCATATCGAGGTGGTCCGCTTAAACCTGCCCCGTTCCTGCATTAAACCTTGCCTCGGTAGTCTTGAGCTTGTCTTCCACCTTGACTCAGCCCAAATGACTCGGCACTGCGGGGATAGAGCCAGCTAACGGCACAAACCCCTGGTGCCAAGTAGCAGGGAGGCGAAGCAGGTTTACACGACAAATTATACTCTGGTAGAACTTGAACCAGTTCTCGTATGATTGGGAAAAAAAGTATGTAACTTCAATCTCAGCTGCATTGATATGCTAACTTTCTAAGGTATTCGGAAAGGCCGATCGTTACGAGTAAGAAATATGGGACGAAACCCCAACCAATGGAGATCCTCGTGGAATTCTCCGAATGTTATTCCCCGAATTCCCCGAATGCATTTCCCCTCAATTAGCTGACGTGATTACCCATTTGGGCACACAACTCCAAATTACCCCCCTCCCCGCGCAGACTATATCCCCAATATTCAGAGCGGCCAGTAGTCAAGGTAAACATAGTCAATTTGCTACTGATATGAACAACCCTTATCATTCCTTCATGGGGACGAAAATCGCGCAGTTGAAACTCGAAGATACTGTACAGCGATTGCTATTTCAAACCATGGAATATTCCCTCAGGTAGATATCCTAAAGACTTCCCTCATGAGTCGTAAAACCGCCTCGGCACCGAACCCTTCGGTAGAGAAAGTCCGCATCCCACAGGACCTTCCGGCTCCCTTGGAGTGATATGGGCGTAACTTTGTATGGCCGACATCGAAGCAGAGCAGATGTCTGTTGCTGTCGTCGGTCCGCCACTAACCATGTGATAACATAATTATTGTCGTCATTGAATTGTTGCCCTTGATAAAGAACGTTGATAGGCATTTCCGCTGGTGCTATCACCGGTCTATCCAACTTGAGGGAAATTATCGAAGAGCTCCGCAATCTCCCCATCCGTGAAGCCCGCAGAAAACAATATGTCTGGCGTAGTTGCATCCTCAGGGGGGCTTTCGATGTAACCCATCGACTGGAGAGGCTGCGGGTGGAATGTATTCATTTCGGTATCAATTAACGTAATATCTCCTGCTAGTTCCGGGAATTTCTCGAGGAAAGGCCTTTCGACGCCCCAATATTTGACGTCGCGGTGGTACCTTGCAAACATTGGGCTCATTTGATAAGTATTTGACGCACCATCGTAGACATATGTATCTTGGAAAGAGAAGGGCCAGCTGAACTTGTAGTGCCGACGGAAATAGGCCGAGAAGTCGCCCGTAGCAAAGTAGTTGTGGTTGCTATCAATAAGGCGATCGCGTAGGGCGGGCCTGGTGATGATTAGCAATGGTCATGTCTAGAATCCCAATCTTGCACTTACCACACGAAGAAATCAACGGCAATAGGGTGTTGCTTGGTACGCTGTGCAAATCTGAGAAAGGTCAGCCGAAATTCAATGCTTTTCGAGTCATGGTTGGCTTACGATGGTCGCTGCCATTCAGGCATCTCGTCCCAGTTGCCCTTCTCTGGATCCATGTGATACTAAACCTGGTTAGTACATACATTCCCCAGTCAATGGGCTTTAGGCTTACCTTGAGGAGCATGTGGCTTTTGTACAGAAACGCAGCCCTGCTCACCTGATCAATTTCTGAGAATACCTGATCGATGTCTGACAGTGCTTTCATAATCGGATTACTACGTTCCCAGGTGTCCAAAGAAGCCCAACCGTTAATCACGGCCTTAAATATCAAATTCGCGTAGTCCATAGGACTTAAGCGTAGTGCAGCAGAAGCAGAAGCGCGGGCGACTGTCGATATTTGAGAGTAGATTTTGTTCGATTTCTCCCAGATTTGGCATTGCATACCCTGTGTCGGTGGGCGACCTGGTGGTGGCATCATGGATGCAATTGGGCTCAGCCAAGCCCAGGGAGTAAGATCGGCATGGGCTTTGTCGGTCCTAACTATTGCCTTCTTGTCCATCCAGGATTCAGTGAAATTAAGGACGCTCCCCGAGTTACTCTCGGCCGTGATATCAGCAACGGCCTGGCGTCTTTTTCGAGCGTGTTCCCCATTTAGAACGAGGCTATTTGAAGCAGTCGGCATGACATCATCTATGCTACGCTTTGCAGGCAGTGCACTTGGCTGAGAAGTCTCTGGGTTCTTGCTCGAAGGTCCTACGACTGCAGCAACCTGTGGGCCAGAACCCGGAGGTGGCCTTGGGGCATTGGTTAAATCCACATGTTGAGGGTTTGGTCTGCAATGTGTTAGTTAGGACAAATGAGGCTGGCATAGGGGTAGTAATACAATGGAGTTGGCTCGCACGACATCACACTCAAGGCCGACTTTGCACTATTGATAATCTTCCGGAGACGCTCGTTCTCAGACCGGAGCTGCCACACCATCTCCATCAGCTCGCTCGTAGCCGCATTCCCATTCTCCTTGCGGAGAATCGCGATCATGTTCTCGAGATGATCCGTGTGTGACCTCTGCCTCTCACGAGAGTTTCTTTGGGCCTTCCTGTCTGCCTCCCGCTTTCGCTGGCTCCGGAGATCCGCGTCAGCCCGCTGTCGTTTTGCCGGCCTGGCGGCCACGGCCGGAGACGAAATGTCGCTCATGTTTGTTATAATTCAGCTGGTATTTACGATTACGAACAACCTCCGGTCTTGTTTCTATTCACGATCGATGAATCTAGAGGTTACAAAGAGAATATATCGAGGGAAGTCGTGCGGGGAAACTAAATGTTCAAGACGTCCTGGGCCGCTTCAGGGCTAAGGGAAGTGGATTCTGGGCTTTCTGTGGGGAAATGGGGAAATGGGGGAAGGCCTGTGGGGAAGCGAGCCTGTGAAGTCAATATTAGGGCGGCAGTGCGTGCGTTTCGTCTGTGCTTTGTGCAGTGTATAAGGTGTTAATGTGCATTGTAATGTTGTGTACGAATACGGGCGGGCGGCGAACTAGGGTAGTATTACGACGTCAGGCCTCGGCCGAATCCTGGGCAAAAACCGAAACCCCCACATCCGTCTGACATCTGACAGCCCCTGAAAAAAACAACTTGGGCCGTTCCTGATATATGTCAAAGAGAATTTATTTATCAAGAATTACGAAGTTATCCCATCAGAATACAGCCAACTCATCGGTAAGACAAGGTCAGGCAGAATACGCCGATTTTATGTCTGTGTAATCATCAGTGCTGATGGAGTTTGTGCCATCAGCAAGTCCAGGATCAGCGCCTCCCCTCAGTGGGTCTGTGTCGGGTGTCTGTGTGATATGGATGTTACCCATTGGTCAGTGCTAGTTGATCAACGCGCCCCTCTCCCAACGGAGTTGATCCTATTTATCGCCAATTCTTTCCGACCCTCGCAAGCTTTTCTCATTCAGTCTCGGATTTCGCGGGGAGATATCTCCATCGCCCCCACAAACTCGTCATAGTTCGTGGGTGGCAGTTCGGTTGGAAGGCTCCGGGCCAAAGGTTGGGTCCAGCCCACGTAGTCTACAGCTGGCCAAAATCAGTGACAAAGGCCTTCGCTTCTGTAATCACCGTGCCGTGTGTCGAGAAACATATTCAGCTTTGTAATATCCAGATCAAGAATAGTTGCCAATCGCAGCCTCATTCAAAAAACTAGCCCCAGGAACAATGAAACAGGGGGCACACTTCTCGGCCGTGCCTGTTCGATGGATTACTAGAATAACACAACACCAGTGCCACGAGACAGGTAATATGACGAGTATCCACTGGTGATCGGGGAGATCGACGGAGTGCTGGTTGGTGCCAATGCCATCGGTAATAAGGCCAGCCTTAAGCTCGGCCAAGGAGCCCGAGCGGGGATTTATATAGTGGTTGGAGTAGTTGGAGTTCGTAGAATGCGCATTCTCAGTTAACTGGTACCAGAAGTGTGATTTCATGGTTCTCCAACGGATGTTGGGTGATGCAGGAGCACATGCAGGGGCGCCCGATGAGGGAGAGAATGCATGATAAAAGGATGCGGCGTAGATCTGATGCACAGTTCGCGTGTGGGTTTGGTTTGAAGGCGGCATGGATGAGGCGCAATGTTTGAGTACTGTCTTACCAGGGGGATTCATTCAGAGCTACAGGGGTAGTGGGTTCAATTTGATATACCAGTTGGTCTCATACTTCTCCTTTATAACACGTCAGCTGATGTTGATAGTTTTAACTTTTAATTATGTGAACAACCGTAGGTACAAGGCTGCTGCAGCACTGCTATCCAAGCCCGCGTGGCAGCAGCTGAACATCCAACGAAGTATCTACAGGCTCTGTACCGTCCATCGACTTCCCTGTGGCAATTCCCTTGCCAAGGCGCCTTTGTTTATGACGAGTCTAACTTACAACCTCGACCCTCCGTTCGCGTTCTCCGCCTTAACCTCAACGAGTAACTTTCCTATACGGACACAAGAGTTAGCCGCATGAATCAAGCCTGAAAAAATAATCGGGGTTTACATACCAGTGTTGATTCCGTTGTATAGAGCAACCAGCGCCTGCTCAGCAGCACGCAGTCCACCCTTGACAATCGTCTCCTTGCGCTTCAGCTTTCCGTCTGAGAGCCATTGCACGAGTTCTTTACGCGCAGCAGGGAACTCCTTGACGTAGTCGAATACGATGAATCCTTCCATTCTGGGGGGACTGTCAGCTACAGGACTTTTTAATCTATGGTAATAGTGACTTACCTAATGCGCATAGCAATGACCATCGAGATGTTCTACGAAAGGGTTAGTCTTGAATTGAAGCTAAGATGGTCTAGGGAAACAACCTTTGGTCCTGTTGGCTTGGCGTCGTTGTACTGCGAGATAGCTGCCACAAAGTCAGAAAATCGCTCACTCGTTAAACGACAGATAACTTACCACCACACATGATAAATCTCGAATGGGCCTTGGCTCTCGACAGAGCCATCTCGAGGATCTCTCCTCCGACATTGTCGAAGAAAACATCGATCAAGTCCTTCGTCGCCTCCTTGAACTGGGCACGGAAGTTCGGGTCCTTGTAGTTAAGCGCACCGTCACAGCCAAGCTCCTTCAACCACTCGACCTTGTCATCGCTTCCCGCAAGACCCAGGACCTTGGCTCCCTTCAGCTTCGCAATCTGGCACACAACACTTCCGGTAGCTCCAGCTGCGCCCGAGACGACGACAAAGTCGCCAGCCTTGACCTTTCCGACGTCAATCAGGCCGAAATACGCAGTCAGGCCAGTCATGCCCAAGACACCAAGGGCATCCGTAACCTGTCCGCCGGCCGGGACCTCGAGGAGCGTCAGCTCCTTCTCCTTGGCAATCGCCTGTTCGGTCCAGCCAGTGGAGCAGGTGACGTAGTTGCCCTCGGCGAACTTTGCAGACTTGGAGGCCAGCACCTTCGCGATCACGGCGCCGCGCATCTTCTCGCCGATCTGCACGGGAGGGACATACGAGCGCGTATCTGTGAGGCATATCAGAGGCATGGTCAAAAGTGGAGTGTGTCACGTGAGGAGGAGGGGGTCCTCACCGTTGAGCCAGCCCCGCATCGCAGGATCGAGACTGAGGTACAGAGTGTCAACCAAGACTTCTCCATCCTTCAGATCTGCTGCCGTTAAGGCTTTGTGCTCCTGCACAGTGAACGTCTCGCCCGGGACGATGAGGGACGTAGGACGCTTTGCGAGGACAACGGATTGGTAGGTTGATTGAGCCATGGTGCTGTAATAATGATGATGAAATGGAGATTATATGCAATGCGGGCTCGGCTTATACTTATATACGGCGGCTTTGCTCTCTTAATATCAATATTAAGGCCGTCGATTAGCAATACAGCAATGATTATTAATCTTTTAATAGTATTCGAATCCACAAGTTCTCTTTCGAAGTTCTCCAAGCCTCTTGTTTCGAGGAGATATTAGGTTATCTTCAAAACGTGCCTCGGCACCTAGGTTGTTAATGGACCAATGAACGGCCTGTAAACGATGGAACATCTGGGCCCTTAAAATTCGAGGTCACATGACCTGCTAGCCGCATACGGCACTTGAAAAACTTCTCATGGTAATAACCTTAATTTTTTCGCAGGACTTCTGTCTCCAATCATGTAGATTTATTTAATTAAAAGCAATATAAAAAGACGTAGGAGACATAGTTTAGCTAGTAAGACCGCAGTTTTGCCATCATCGTCATTCTTGAAATGCTGTAGACCTAAACAAGAAAATCATCGCCACAGTGCCACTTGGCCCCACCTTAGAGGGTCAATAATTATCGCTCAACGACACACCTCCCAAGCATCCAGGCCCGTGGCGAGTATTCGTGTTGATAAGGCGCCCTAACTTGCCTTGACCGACTCCCACTTTACCATTTCTCAGCAAGGCGATCAGATGCCTTCCGAAAACGGCATCGTACCGCAAGTGACCTCCAACTCCGATGTGGTTGGGGGAGCTTCAGCTGCTAAATCCCAATGTGGTGCAACCAATGACCAACCCAGAAAAACAAACCATAGTTCTTCGAAAAGTCCTATAACAGAAGCTGGATCTTTGCTTCTCAAGGGTAGTGCTGCGGCGTCTCACAAATCAACGAAATCCAGACAAATGCATGTCATTGACATCAAAAAGGACTTGTCGGCACTGGTTGCCCAGCAGATGCTGGCTACGCCTGATGCCATTGCACTAGAGGATGAGACAACGAAATTGACTTACAGCGAGCTGGACCAAAGAGTAACTGCCCTCGCCAACCGCCTCCGTGACCACGGAGTCGGCCGCGATAATCTCGTCGGCGTGCTTTTGGGGCGCAGCGCAAATTATGTGATTGCTTGTCTTGCGGCTCTCCGTGCTGGAGGGGCCTTCCTGGTTCTTGAACTCGCCTACCCACCTAATCTCCTGGCGGATGTTATTGATGATGCCAAACCAACAGTCGTAATTACAAATTCAACTCAAGCCAACCAGTTCAACGCAGATATCCCGCTCATTCTCTTGGATGAGCTTGGCACGGATGCCTACAAGTCGACAGAACCCGTAAAGGGGCTCTCCCCCTTACCCGCCGACGATGACCTCGAACGTCTTGCGTTTGTGTCCTACTCGTCTGGAACCACTGGCCGACCCAAGGGGATTGCAAACCCTCACATGGCGCCGGTGCTATCGTATGACTTGAGATTCCGCCTCAGTGATCTCTCAACGGGAGACCGCGTGGCTTGCAATGTCTTCTTTGTCTGGGAAATTCTGCGGCCCCTTTTGAGAGGAGCAACTGTCTTTTGCGTTCCGGACGAGGCTAGTTACGACCCCGTTGCGCTTGTGGATCTGCTTTCCCGGCAGCGCATCACAGAAACCCTCATGACACCGACTCTTTTGGCTGCAGTCCTCTCCAGACACCCAGATATTGAGTCTGATCTCCCAGATCTTCGCACGTTATGGTTCAATGGTGAGGTCGTCACTACCGATCTTGCCCGCCGTGCCATGAAAGCTCTCCCAAAAACGCGCCTGCTCAACTGCTACAGCGCCAGTGAGACCCACGAGATTGCCTGTGGAGATATCCGAGAAATTATTGACGAGGAGGCTCCTTACTGCCCTGTTGGCCAACCCATGGAACCGGAACATACCTATATCCTTGATGCGAGCGGTAAGAAGGTCGAGACTGGTGTCGCTGGAGAGTTGTTCGTCGGTGGATCGCTTCTTGCTCGGGGCTATCTCAACCTTCCTGAAACTACTGCCGAGGCGTTCGTGCCGAATCCATTTGACACGACGCCCGGTTCCCGCATGTACAGAACTGGGGATTTAGCAAGGATGCTCCCGTCTGGGGTTCTCGAGATTACTGGCCGCGTAGGAGCTATGATCAAGGTCCGAGGCTATTCCGTCGTGCCTGGCAAGGTTGAGAATGCCATTATTGAGAAACTAGCCGTCAAGCAATGTGCAGTTATCGCTCATGGCGACGGCCTCGATCGTCAGCTGGTTGCATATATTGTACATGACAAGGAAGATCCAGGAGACCGCGCCATCCCCATAGTTGACGAGGCTGGATACAGTTTGGTGGCTCGACGAACCCTGTCAACATCGCTGGCTCAGTACATGATTCCAGCTCTATGGGTTGAGCTTGACGAGCTACCCACAAACAGAGTATCTGGAAAGGCTGATATCAAGAAACTGCCTCCCCCAGTCGTCTCCATTTCAACCATTTTCAACCACACCAAGACTGAGCGTGACCCCAGAATCAACACCGAGGCCATTGCAGAGATTTGGGCTGCATCTCTCAACGTGCCATTCAACTCCGTGACAAAGGAACACACCTTTTTCGATCTGGGTGGTCATTCTTTGACACTCGCTGATCTTGCCACCAGACTGTCGAGGGAATTTGGCTTCCTCGTCCCAGTCGCGCGCCTTGTTGTGAACCCAACTCTCCAGGGCCACTTGGACGTTGTACTAGCTGTTCGAGATGGACACACCGCAGCAGTACAGGCAGATTTGCCTGCTGTGCTGCGCGCGGATTGCACCCTTCCCGAGAGCATCCAGCCTGCTGGCAATCCCGTGTGTTCTCTTGAAGATGCCCATACGGTGTTGTTGACTGGTGCCACCGGTTTCCTGGGTGCCTTCATACTCTGCGATCTCCTAGAATCAACATCGGCCCGCATTTTGTGCCTCGTACGCTTCACTGACCCCAAGGGAGAAGATGCCCCAGCAGGTGTCGCAAGGATTCGCAAGAACTTGCTTGATTTGGGACTATGGAAGGACTCAATCCTCGATCGTATCGAGGTTCTCCCGGGCAACCTTTCGCATAAACGACTTGGCCTTGGCATTAGTGCCTATAAGGAGCTTGTAGACAATGTCCAAGTCATTATCCACGCTGCAGCCACCGTCAACCTGGTGTACCCTTACGCTGCCTTACGGGATGCCAATGTGGGTGGCACAAGGAAGATTTTGCGCCTGGCGGGCCAAAGCGGAGCGACGCTACAGTACATATCTACAAATGGCGTCTTGCCACCATCCGAGAAGGCATGGCCCGAGAGCTCTATGATTGGAGTAGACGCCGTTCCAGAGAGCCTGGTTGATGGTTATGGGCAGACGAAATATGTTGCCGAGGAGCTCGTTCATGAGGCAGGTCGCCGTGGGATGCCCGTGAGGATATTGCGATGTGGAACCATCAGCGGCCATAGTACGTCGGGGTCGACTAATACTTACGATCTCTTCACTGCATTGCTCGTGGAGTCCCTGCACCTCGGGTATTACCCAGATATCGCCGGCTGGCGCGCTGAGATGACCCCAGTCGACCACGTTAGCAAGGCCATCACTACTATTTCCAATGATATTCAGACAAAGCAACGTGTGTTCCATCTCGGGGATTCCAATCCTGTGGAGACCAAGTCGCTGTTTGATAACCTTGCAGAGCTCGGATATCCCGCAGAGCCACTTGAATGGGAGAAGTGGGTTTCGCTTTGGACACAGAAGCGAGGCTCTGCAAAGAGAGGGGCTGGCGCTTTCACCGCTGACATTCTTCGTGGTGGTATGCCAACCGTGGAGTTCCTGAAAGATATCACGATCCTCGGCGATGATGAATCGAAGCCCGTCCTTAGCGCTCTAGAGCGCCCCAAAATCGACGTAAGGTTGCTTGAGACCTACGCTCGCAACTGGTACGCCAGAGGTTGGCTGCCACGTCAACCTCTACGTCTGCAACAGTTGAATGGTGCTGTGAACCTGCCAAAGAAGGGGCCGTTGAGCGGACTCGTGGCTGTCGTCACCGGCGCATCGTCTGGAATCGGCGCCGCGACTGCTGCTGCTCTAGCCAAGGAAGGTGCCCATGTCGCACTTGCTGCTCGCCGGACTGAGGCTCTCGAATCTCTTAAAAAGAAGATCACAACCTACGGAGGCAAAGTTCTTGTCCACCAGACCGATGTCACGAAGAAGGATCAGGTCGAGTCACTCGTGCGCGCCACCGAGGAGACTCTTGGCCCGGTCGATATCTTTGTTTCCTGCGCCGGTGTCATGTACTTCACAATGATGGCAAATGTGCAAACCGAGGATTGGGAACGCACCGTCGATGTGAACTGCAAGGGCCTACTTAACTGTCTGTCCTCAACCGTCCCCTCTATGCTGTCCCGAGGCAAGGGCCACATCGTTGCTATATCATCGGATGCAGGAAGGAAGGTTTTCCCTGGCCTTGGTGTGTACTCGGCAAGTAAATTCTTCGTCGAAGCAACGCTTCAAGGCTTGCGTGTTGAGACTGCCGGCACTGGTTTGCGTGTCACAAGCATCCAGCCTGGAAATGTGGCCACGGAGCTCCTGTCAATGTCGACGGATGCTGAGGCTCTCAAGAAATACGGAGAGCCGTCGGGAGCAAAGGTCCTCGATCCTGAGGATGTTGCGAATATGATTGTATATGCTCTGAGACAACCGGAGCATGTTGCGGTGAATGAAGTGATGATTGAGCCTCGGGACGAGCCTATTTGAGGGGTTGGATATTATGAGCTGGAATTTATGCCGGGTTTGAAGAAGATCGAGGATTTAGCAGACTTTGACGAATATTATATATATATAGCGTGAATGATAAATTGGAAGGCAGAGAAATTTAGAGAAGGGCCATGTAACCTAGTACACTTATATAACATCAATGCTATTTAGTGTATACGATTTCTGACACGAGTATACCAAACTCTTCGTGGCAACAGATATTAAAAAGTACTTGGGGCCACGGGTATGTTGTGACGTTGACATACATTTTAATATTTACGGTTGGCGGCAAGAATGACCAACAGGTGGCTACGTGTCGCTCGACATTACCCTCCTCCAGTAGTGAGAATTTATCATGGTAGCGCCCGAGGGCGTCAGGACGTGGTAATTGTGGTGGCATCGAGTTGTGCACTTCATCGTTTTAATCATGATTCAACCGAATTTCAGACGCGAAACTGCACAACTCCCTCTCGTGGGGTGGTGTACGTACTAGCTAGACCGTACAGGTAGTTGTCCATTTTTACAATGCAAACTATTCTGTAACCAGTTTTGATAGCAAAAGTGGACAAGTGAGACCGAATGTCAAAACTCTACAGGGGTGTGCATAGAGCGCCATCACACCAATCCTCGCGCCTCAAGTAAGAATGTGGAAGAAGTAATCTGCTGTTTTATGTGGCACTTTCATGAAAGGACCTTGTTTTTCCCCTAAATTTCATTATTTGGTATAGCGTCAATGAGTCAAATACATACATTGCAGTGCATGGTAACTGGGTTGGATATCCAACTCATGGTGGCTAGAACAATACAGATGCAGTTCGCCTCTCACGTTGCAAACGGCCACGCTGTATGCAGGCTTATGGAGTGGCACGGTAATAAAGCTAAAGTTAGCCCATCTTTAACCTTAATTACCGTGCGACTCCATAAGTTATCCCTTCATGTCAGTGAGCGGCAAATACGCTCCAATACGATCAAATAGGCCAATGCACTGCTCGTTCCTTCCTCTGTCCGATCTTAAGAACTATAATATAGGAAAGAACGAGCAATGCTCCTTCCTTTCTCCATTTTATCTTAGTAACTATAATAAAGGAAGGAACGAAGACCGCTCCTTCCTTCCTCCATTCAATCTTAGGAACTATAATAGAGGAAGGTGCGAACTGTGCTCCTTCCTATATCATAGCCAAACAGTATCTTTGCGGCGAAGAATCCCTGAATTTCACATTTTGTTTTGTGTCACATCCCCCTTTTTAGTTTTGTCCTTTTTCGTGTTCTCACATCTTTGCTTTTTTACTACGTGGCAGGGGTTCGATCTTGAACTTCAACAGGGGTTACAAATCAATGCGCCTCTCATCCAGGGGCATCCAGGATGAGAACATCATGGTGGTTTGATGCACATGAGTGATTCGACTATGATTTTGTTAAGTCACAGTCGTCCAAAGAGATACTACAACAACCAAGGAGCGCCAGCTTCAGAAAAAACTTCGAATCCATTAAAAGGCAGTATATTTATGTAAGATGGCAAGTAAATACACTCCTCTGGCCCCAACATATTCCCTCCACCGAAACCAACACAGAAGTATATACACCCCCTCCCCATCCCACAAATTAGTACACATACCTAAACGATTTATTCTCCTTATCCGTCCTATTATTCCACGCATCGGCCTCAGTGTCCCTTCCTTCGGACAAACCTGCCGCCGCCTCCTTCTTATCCTTCCTCTTATTCGCCCACACATAGTACCCAAACAGCACCACCGCAACCGCGGCACCCGCCGCCTGCGTCGCCAGCACAATAATCTTCGCGGGGCGGAACTCCGGTCCGTCCTTGGCCTGGAAAGTCTGCGGGCCAATGATGTTACCGATGGAGAAGCTGCCGGCGATGAGAGCGCTCGCGACGACGCGCTTGGTGTGACCGGCGCAGTTGGCGACGGTCCATTGGTAGATGACGACCAGCGTCGCGACAATGGCGTTGACGAGGTAGATACCCGCGAGAAGGGCAGCCCGGTTCGACTTCGGGGCAAACGACATCAGGCCGCCGCCGAGGATGCCGGGGATGCAGCAGGCGACGATCCAAGCCCAGCGGTTGGAGGTGTGGCGGACGCCGAAGCCGACGACGAGGGTTGAGACGATGGAGACGATGCCGCCGGGCATGTTGAGGAGGGCGGAGTGGGGCTTGGAGAAGCCGAAGTTCGAGATGAGGGTTGAAGAGTAGGAGGTGATGACGCCGCTGGAGACGGAGATCTGGGGGTGGGTGGGTTAGCGGGGCTGTGG
>JPKD01000491.1:0-14231 GCA_000750935.1 Pseudogymnoascus sp. VKM F-4519 (FW-2642)
GCCCCTTGGACATCAAAGGTTACTAGCGACAGTACCTTTTGCTTTCTCCACGCCTCATAGGTCTTGTCTACTAGAATTACTAGGGCTTGCTCAGTTGATCTCCTTGGCCTGGCTTCAAACTGTGTTGCTGAGAGTCGCTTAGTTCGTTCACAGAACTCAGAGAGTCGTTGCGCTATAAGTCTCTTTAGGCCCTTGCTAATTGTTCGTAGCAGTGAGATTGGCCTGTACGCCTTTGGGACTGAGTAGTCTGGCTTTCCTGGCTTTGGAATTATGACAATCTTGGCTTCCGCCCAGGCTCGTGGGATGTGTTGTATTAATACTGACTTATGGTATAGTCGTGTGATCCTCTTTCCTATTACGCGCCATATTTCTTGCCACACTCTAAATGGAATGTCATCTGGTCCGGCTGCTCTCCGTGAGTTAGAGCTAAAGATGGCGCGCTTAACTTCCTCCTCTCGGATTAGACCTCCAACTGGGTCTCTAAGGTCTTCCTGTTCGTATGGCGCTTGGTCACCCTCAGCGCTTATTGGTGCTGGCTGTGGTGGGAAGAAGGTTTTTTAGCAGCACCCTTGCCTTCTCGTCGGCCTCGTCTGTTAGCCCACTAGCTGTCTTTAGTGGTGGTATTGTCCATGATTTGTCCTGGCCTTCTAGTGCCCGTAGTGCCTTCCAGACGTTCTGCTGGTCGTCTAGGAACTCCTTCCAGTGTGTCTTCTTTTGGTTTGCTATTGCACTTAAGTAGTTCCTATTCGCTTGCAGTGCGGCACGTTGGATACCCTTGTTAAAGTCGCCTCGCCGTACAGCTTGTGTCCGCTGGTTCCTTTGAAAGTTATACTCCTTCCGTAGGTCTGTAAGTTCTCGTGTCCACCACCTCTTGGGATATGGGAACGCTCTAGGTATAGGGATGTTTTTTTCCAGTGCTTGTTGGACTGCTGTCTCTAACTGGCTTGCGGCCTGTTCTAGCTCGTCTGTCGACTCGATGTTTGGTGGTGTCCTAAGTGCTTCCTGTACCATTTCTCTGATTGCGTCCCAGTTTGCCATATTATATGACCTTCGCTGTTTAGGTGTAGTCCACACTTGCATCATATGCCTTAGTGTTAGTGTAACTGCGAAGTGGTCTGACCCATGGTCCACTGAGTCCGTCTGGCATGACTGTACAGCTGGTTGGAGCTTGGTTGATAGTAGCATTAGGTCATGTTGAACGCTTCAAGCCCGGCGATAAAGTTGTCACCCTCTTCAACCAGCGCCACCTGGGTGGCTCTATCGACCCCCTCATTATGCAATCCGGTCTCGGCGCCGCTGTTGATGGAACCTTTCGCTCTGTCGGTGCGTTTGATGAGAACGGCCTTGTTAAGATGCCCAAGAGCCTTAGCTACCTTGAGGCCGGTACCCTGCCTTGCGCGGGGGTCACGGCCTGGAACGCCCTCTACGGCCTTGCCGATAAGAAGCTTATTGCCGGGCAGTGGGTGCTCACGCAGGGCATCGGCGGAGTGAGTATTTTCGCCGTCCAGTTCGCAAAGGCGTTTGGAGCCAAGGTTATCGCCACAACGAGTTCGCTCGAGAAGGCTAAGCTGCTAGAGAGGCTCGGCGCAGACCACATCATCAACTATAGGATACCCCTGAGTGGGGTGCTAAGGCGAAGGAGTTGACTGGGGGCCTCGGCGTCGACCACATTCTCGAGGTCGTTGGGCCGACGTCTATGGCTCAGAGTCTGGCTAGTATCAAGCTTGACGGTGTTATAACGATTATCGGCTCCGTTGGCGGCATCGCAAGTGACCAGCCCAGTTTTATTGAATGCGTCATCCGCTGCTGCACGACCCGAGGAATTGTCGTGGGCAGCAGGGTGGAGTTTGAGGAGATGTGCGCTGCCATCGATGCCATTCCCGAGAAGCTGCGGCCAGTGGTCGACTCTAAGTTCTTTAAGTTTGAGCAGTTGAAGGAGGCGTACGAGTACCAATACTCCAGAAAACACCAGGGCAAAGTCTGCATTCAGATTGATTAAGCTGAGAAAAAGGCTCATCTGCCAACGGAGGTCGTTGCAGCTGTGTCCAAAGTGGCAACATTAGCCGGTTGCTTGCCGCGTGGCGCTCTAAGGTGTGACAGTAGCCAAATTAGAGGACAAAAGAGACAGATAGCTTAACCAGAAGTCAGCCTAGACCCATACAACGCCTTTCTAATAACGTACTGGATAGGCTAGTGATATAGGGTTCAAAGATCGGATAAGAACTCTTTGAGAGGTAGAAGGTACTTCGATCATGTGGCGTTAATGGATAGCCATAGCGAATTCTCCTGATGGATTTCAAATGAAGCGATGGCCGAAAACGATGCCGTCTGCAGGGTCCGCCTGAACCGTGAGAAGAGCGGTTGCTGATGTATATCCACCATTGCCGAACAGAACTGTTGGGTGGCCTCTTCGCCACGAGCCTGCCTTATCTTCTTGCTAGCGATCTAGCCGGTGAAGTCGTGACCGTAGGCAGAGGGGGGCATTCTACGAAATTTGTCGTTGGCGATCATGTCTTTAGGCATACATTCGTCAAGGGTCGTGATGCCAATGACTTTAATGGTCTTCAGCAATAAGCTCTCGCGGATGCGCGATTCGTTGCCTATGTGGCGGATACCGGTTTGGCCGATGATGAAGCATCAACAATACCAGTCATCGTGTTGGCTGGGTTCATTGCTCTCTTCTCCAGCTCTGCTCTTGGACTTCCTCCGCCGTTCTCGCCGGAGGCAGGCTGCTTCAACTTCGCGGCCACTACTCTTCTAGTTGTCGGAGGCGGCTCTAACACTGGAAGGGCTACAATTGAGCTGGCAAGGTTGGCAGGAATTGGACGAGTTATTGCGGTTGCCGGGCTTCACAATGAGGCCGAGCTCAAAGCCCGGGGGGCTTCCCATATGATAGACCGGCACACCGCCGATGCGTTGGAACAAGTCCGTGCTATCACCGGGGATGACCTGATCTATGCGGTTGACACGGTGAATACTGGTCAGGAACAGGAGCTTGGCGTTGCTGCACTTTCAAACCCGAAGAGAGGCACACTCATCACGCTCCGTCGAGCTGACGGAAAATTTGATCCTGACCGCATTGGCACGAAGACGGCGGGTTACGAGCGTAGGCTGGTGATGGGCATCTCACCAGTACATCCCGAAGTAACGGTGGGCTTTTGGAGGGAGGTCCCTGCGTGGCTTAAAGATGGGAAGATTTAGCCAAGCAATTATAAGGTTGTGAAAGGTTTGGACGCTGATGCCATAAACAAGGCTCTAGATAGTTACCGTGACGGGAAGGTAGCAAAGACCAATATCCACCCGTGGGAGTAAGAAGTTTGCATGTAGTAAGGGACAAGCGGGAATTGTCCTTGAAGCCGAGTTTACTTATCCACTCTCTTTCTTCAGTCTTCATTATATTCTTTTCAAGCAATTCATCTTCAGCCCCCAGCGACGTGTAAATCATGGGAGTTGCAAAGTTGAGATGATGTTGGTAGTGATTTGTGATGACATACCAGCCACAAATTGATGAGGCGAGGCTACTGTCAAGCCCCACCAAAAGCGCCGAAGTGCCTTGTCCTTACTCACAGGCACACGCTCGAGGAGCACAAGCATTATGGCGAACGAATAACGAATAAAACTTCATTCTCAATTGCCATTTTAAGGTTTCCGAAGCGCGTCGCGCTCTGCAATCAGCCGACTCAATCTCCAATTTGGTAGCGCAAGACGAATAGAACGATTTGACCTTTATCGAATGTATAGTTTGTTTCCACTGTACTTGACTATCTAACCTGGCATCTTCTAAAGACGTAGCAGCAACTGATAAGAGGAAATCAGGTAGAAACAGTGCTAAGGACCTCATCATTCCTGCTACTTCTGTCCAACGCAACCTACTGATCGTCTGTCAGCCCCACCATCTTCAACGAATCTTTCCAGAGCCGAGCCTCTTTCTCGGGATCATAAGCATGCCCTGCAAACCCTACACCAGTGATCTCATGATTGTCGTTTCCACGGGTTGTTTTGCCGCACTCAGCAAGATATTCCCCACCCTTCTTCTCCCATTCCTGCCCAATCGCAGCCCACACTGTTGTTGCAGCGCCCTGCTCTGGCAACTTCATGGTTTTGTAGGCCTTTTCGTCCTTTTTCCACGTTTCGACCATAGCAGGGTCCATATGCTGCATCAATGCCGTCGCAATCATGCCAGGATGCACACTATTAGCGTGAAGTCCTTGCGATCCATAGCGCCGCTCAATCTCATTGGCCATGAATATGTTAGCGGTCTTTGACTGTCCGTATGAAACCCAGTCATTATATTCAATTTTCTCAAAATTGTAGTCGCCTGATTCATTGATTGAGGCGACGTGATGGGCAGAAGAAGAGAGGTTAACAACTCGAGATGAGAACTCAGTGCTGGCGCTGGCAAGGAGAGCTGGCTTCAAGAGCTCAAAGAGCAGAAAATGGGCGAGGTGGTTGACTCCAAACTGCATTTCAAAGCCTTCTTTCGTGTACTCCAACTTAGGCAGAGCCATGATACCAGCATTGTTGACAAGGATGTTGACTTGGTTGTTCGACTTCTGGAGAATGGCTTTTGCGGCGGCACGCACACTGCTCCAGGAAGTATTATCCATCTCAACGAGTTCAATACGCCCTGGTTCGAGGATCCCGTCCAGAGCAGTCTTGGCTTTGTTCAGGTCTCGTGCCGTCAACAACAGTCTTGCTCCAGTCAAAGACAGAGCGCGAGCTGTCTCGATCCCTATTCCAGACGAAGTGCCTGTGATGACAATAACTTTCCCGGCTAGCTTGCCCTCTACTCCTTCGTCCTTGATAATCTGAAGGGCTGTCGGACGAGCGTCTCCCGGGCCGCTAGGATTCACATGAGCTTCTGCGTATCGGGACATCGTGATTGAATAAGGAACTTGGCAAATTTGGAACTGGGTAATGGCTGGATGAAAACGTTTCTGATGGGTCTTTGGTTTCAACTTTCGGGGCCATAGGTGAACTATTTATCTTTCTATTTGTTGCTTCAGACCTTTAGAATTGTTCGGAGCTGTTGTCTCTGTTACTAATGTTCGGACCATGAAAATGTCCGAAATGTAGCGCTATGTTTGGCCCTAATTAACTTACTATTGCTGATCATCTGTCGCTTGATTATTAGAGTTTAACATATCCTTATAACAAGGAGAACGAATCAAGAGATTAAGCTAGCATGGGTTCTAGGCTTGGCCTGATATCCTAATAGCGTGACTAGCATGGTGTAGACGTGTGGCATTTTTGAGTTGCACTACCACAAGCCAATCCGGACTACAGCTTAAGAAAGTCCGATTGTAGAATGTGATTAGTAAACATAGGACTCCGTCCGTTCGGGAATTGAAAGCAATTCCACCGCGGCCCACTAATAATCATATGCTAAGTCTGGAATCCACGCTAGCTTAGTTCCCTTAATTTGTGTCGCTCACTATAAGGATATTAGTTTGCACATCTCTCCGCCTCCGATTTCGACATCTTGTTGCCTACATTTCTATAGCGACAATACCGGGATCTTGGCATAATCTGCTGTTCTGCCACTCTCCTCACAGTCCTCTCTTACTTTGACAGGTAACTTTCCCCCCTTAACCCCCGAATTCACTGGTGAACCGGTGCATCCCTACGCTTTGCTTTAGGATTTGACACTTCAATTCAGCAAAAGGCGAGCTAAGACAGCAAACGATGGGTTCCTCTAGGACCGCGATTCCCCACTCACAGCGCGTGGCGCTACGCCACTATTATCAGACTACCAACCCAAAGCCATCTCACTCTGCTCTTAAAATATGGTTCAAATTTCATTTCGGCCACGAGATCAGTCAGTCCATTGTCAGCCGAAGCCTAAGCAATAGCTTCGCTCATCTTGACGTCTTTGGTCCAACACGTCAAGTCGTCCCTAAGTTTCGTATGCGAAGCTGCCAATGGCCTTGGATAGATTTGTTGCTCTCCGATTGGCTTCATGAGGTAGAGGGTCTGTCAGGTAGAGTGTCGAACGACGTCATCAAACGCAAGGCTAGGGAGATATGGAACGACTCAGACGAGTCCCAGGGTTCAGTGATGCCAAAATTTTCTTCGGGCTGGGTTGCCAAATTTAGGAGAAGAAACGAGATGCGGCATCGGCTTCTTCCAGATCGACACCATGCCCTGGCGACACCCGGCCATTTAACTTCTTCGCCATCACATACTGGTTCTGTACAGACACTCGAACAAGCTCCTATTATATTTCCACCCCAGTCAAATGCAACGACAAGGACTGTTCCTACCAGCAGTACCAGCCCCGACTGTGAATTCAGCACATCGACCACCCTCACCTTCTCCTCTGATCATCTAATTCACCTTATTCAACACAACGTCCTCCGAGCATTAATCTCCAATAAGTCTCTACTTCGTACTGCAACGATTTTTTTGAAAGCACCACATCCCGCTACATTCGGCAATGAATCCGCTACACAGCTTTGTGGCGGCTTAACAGTCATCCGCCCACTTTCTGACCACAATATGCCTGGTTCACTATACCCAACGCTACTACAGATGAACTGTGTTCACACAAGCTGGATTGATATGTTTCCTTTCCCGAAGTTTCGAGATAATCTCATCAATAAAGGTGTGGGGTTTGTGCCTGAAGAAATGTGCCAGGACCTCTTTGGTGATATATTTCCAGACTTTGTCACACCGATCCCAGGCGGTAATGAGAGTGCGCTACTATCAACACTGCCGTCAACCCCTGCAATCAGCGGTGCCAGCAACAATAGGGAGTTTGGAAATCCAGACGATTACACAGCTGGGCGCAGATGTCTGATTACCTGGGGTGACCCGTGGAAAATCGAAAGCTGGGAAGTCACGCCCGGTTTTTTGAAGAGCTGGGGATGGGCATTAGAGGGATGTGATGATTTGATCCAAGCAAGTAATCGATGGCGAGCATTGAGAAATGAGGAGCTCATGACTTGTCCGTAATATGTGGATAATTTAGCTACTTAAGTTCCCAATTAGAGCATGCTGACGCTGTGGGGCTAGGTGGGGAGAGAGAGAGCGCCTCGTCTGTCAAGAAGGAGGCGTAGTCTATCTCATCAGAGAACTCAAACAACTCTTTTAGCGACCTACAAGCTTGGTAGAGTCGGATGGACATCAGCCCTACATTAATTGTGGGTGGGCAGCCATCATCATCGTGATCATTAGCAGCCGACGGCCGAGGTAGGTGAGGGAAGAGAAGATCTCGGTGATTGGTTATTCAGTATTGTCCAGGGGGAAAGGGTATGGAAGATCTAGATGATTAGTTATTCAGTAGTGTCCAGTGGGGAGAGAGTAGGGAGAGCTACTCGAGAGCTACTCGAAGTGGGATCTCTCGTAAACGCACCGACTGCCGGATACGGCGGAGCTAGGTCGCGTGGTTGCCACGGCTGCCCTTTGGTGTGTACTGCTAGAAGCCAAGGAAGTACATACAGTAAAATACCGTACTCATACTCGTACTCGTCCTTTTTGTGTGGATGAGGTAATAATTGGGGGACTCGTACTGTATCATTATTGTGTGGATAACCCCAGGCAGCAGCCTCATGGCGCCAAATCTGACGACTGCTGAGATGGGTAATACACGGTGAGACGGGAGACGGTGAGACGTGAGACGTTGCTCTCCCGTTCATACGTACGTACGTAGGCAACGGTACACGGTACAGTACAATAAATATCGCGGCAAAGTCGGATGCCTGCATGGAGGCACATGAAAAAATCTGTGTAAAAAGTTCATACTGTGGTCTCTGCCGGCGGCGTCTCGGCAACTAACGGCGGAAAGCTGACCCAGGCGTCTACGGGTCTACGTTTGAAGGTCTGGCATGAGGGCCTGTGGTTCATCCATGGTCCGACTTTCGTCTGCCTCTCTCCACCAAGATGCACGGCACAAGTACTGACAGCCGGCACAATGAGAGCATAACTCGGATAAATCCATTGATTTGATTTGATGAGATTTGATAGAAGGCGCATAGGGGTGCAGAAACTTCCAATTCATCCGACTCTCCGACTCTCCGACTGACCGGAGGCTTTGGTAAGGAGGATTGTGGCCATTGGCTGCGGCGAGGGTGTGGGGTAGAAAGTGTCGTTCCCGTTCGGGGCGGCCAGGGTGCCCAGGCGTACCTTATTCTTCTTGCAGATTTGGACCTACCACATAAGAGTAGGTATGCATCAAATGGACAGCTACGTGTGTACTAAATGTTTGTACTTGTATTTGCGCGGTCAGTGTCAATGGATACCAGTGATTAACTAGACTTCACTGCGCCATAGAATCCATCATGCAGTGCGCTACAACATGACTTTTGCCTCGCTCTCCCAGCCTTAACCTGCTCAACGGGTTCTTGCTCGCTTAAGAGACTAAGAGAAGAGATAAAGAGTGATTTTTGTCCGCTATTTACCGCAAAAACTTCGACTGATTACCAAGGCTACCTGATCTGACCCTTACCCTACCGTGCATTCCTGGTCGAGAAACCTCTCGGCGTAATACTAGGTGCTCCCCTGCTTCTATTTACGTCCAACAATCTCCTGGGAAAAGAGCCGCCTAACCCCTCCATGACTCGCTCTTCACAAAGCCTCCGACGACTAACTGACCTAAGACCTTGCTTACTTCTTCTCCCTGCTTCCGACAACGCATGTCTGCACGGAGCCATTAGCTATGTAGAGTGAGCTATATCCCGCTCTCTCTCCTCTGCCCACCGACTTCCTTCCTTCCTCCAACCAATTCCTCTCGCCGGCGTTGTTTGGTTGGCTCGGATAGAGACAATTGGTGCAGCCCCCCCCCACCCAACAGAGAGAAGCTTCGAAAAAGTACCCAGCGAGAAGGGGTAATCTTGGACTCGAAAACATAAACAAGCCTGCCATGGATCTTCTGCATCCAGGAGCAGGCCTCCACGGCCACGAATACTCCTCGCCCGCCATCCCCGCCCCCAATTCCGGCTCTCCATCACCACGAATTGCCTTACACCGCTCCCCGTTTTCGGCCCCCACGCGGCCGTCATCGTACCAGGACACGAGTGCAGTTAGATCATCCATACGAAGCTCAGGGCAGCTGTCACCCACTAAGCTGAGAGATATCCACGATCGAGTTTCGTTCCTCGACCCGGACATCGATGCCATGAGCGACAATGTCAGGTCGTTTAGGCACTCGGACAGCAGCGTGGCGGTGCAGGGGAGGGTGAAGAAGAGGAAATTCTGCCTTCATACGAGTACCTCATACTACCTCGCCCACCCGGCCCCGACATTGACACAAAAGCAGCGACTGGTGCATATCCGACCCAAGCTGCTTCTCCAACTGCAGCAGCTCTCCGCCGAGGCGAGACCGAGGCCCACTGCCGATGTGATATCCTCGACCACATTCGTGCCGCGGCTGTCGAAAAAGCTCCCGGGCCTGTGTAGAGGGTCGGGAGAGCTGGGGATAAACGACGTGGTGGTTATACGCAGCGACGACTATGACGCCCTCGACGAGGAGAAGGAGGTCGAGTCGGTGGTCGAGGATACGGCGTCTGATAGGGATATACTGGCTGTTATATGTCAGGTCCCTAACGGCGACCTGGGGACCGTCGAGATATACCTCGAGGACGGCTCGAGGTGGAACGCAGGGCCTTCTGTGAATGGTGTCCTGGAGCTGGTCAAGACCGATCCGGTCACAGGCGAGAGGATGATTGCGCGATGGGTGCCAAGAGGGACATCCCGACGCAACTCCCTCCGGACACCCTCTCGTCGGGGTAGTGAGATCTTGGAGCCGCGGTATCAGTTTAGCTTTATCAACCCGGGCACGCGGCGCCATCCGATACTTGCTACTCTCACGCAGGACACGCTGAAGATCTCGAACACGTACAGCCTGGTCTCGAACTCGGAGGAGAAGCACCCTACTATATCGTCCTCGAGGACGTCCTCCTCCCTCCTCTTTTCATATATTATTACTTCCCCCCCTTTCTTCATTTCATTCCTTTGTTTATACCTACCTCACCTCGGTCTTATCCTTCATTGGATTGGATCTTGGTTTGTGTATTCGCCAGATGGAGAGCATGTAGACAGCGACACGAATGCTGATCCGAAGATTCTTGTGATATATGACGAGCAGAGACTCCTTATCGAGGTTTCGGCGGTCTGGATCGCTCTCAAGCAAGGCTGGTGTCCCTCCTTCCGCTACGGCGAGAGTAGCTCCCCTGGGTTAGCAAAAATCCCGACGCCACCGTCGTCGTCGAAGTTAGAACGCCTGCGTCCCTTCTCCTTAACTTCGAGCGGCACGGGAAAGCACGGACGAACTCGAAGCAACACCGTAACCAGCATCCCCGAATCGATCGACAGCTCCCACGGCACCGTGCGCTCCTGCCGCAGCGTCTTCGCCCGCGCCACCTTCAGCGCGAGTACCCTCCAGAGCGAGTCCTCCGAAGAGCGCGCGCCGCCCAATCGCACGGTCTCGAACGGAGCGGCATTTATGCAGAAGGCTGCAGGTCGGAAGGCGGGCCGGGAGTCGAGTAATTGGTCGAGTGGGAGCGAGAACGATGAGTCGAGAGCGTCGTCGCCGAGACGGAAGCGGGGGTCACGGTCGAATTCGGTTGATATTACGGAGGGCGTGCGGTTGTCGAGTTTGTTGGTGTTGTCGCCGCGGTTTCAGATACGGTCGTTGCCCAATACGCCGAAGAGCCCGACGAAGGCGAGGAGTCCGCTGTCTGCCACTACAAATCAGAAGACGGAGAATAAGGCGAAGAGGGTGTCGAATTCGCAGCTACTGGAGGCCAGTAATAGTAATAACATGACCGAGAACCAGCGGCCTGGTGAGCTCGTTGTCGATGCAAGTCTACCGTTGAAAAGCCGTCGAACACCAGAACCGCCAACGCCAGGGGGCAAGAAGGAGAAGGAGAATGGGCGGTTTAGCTTGCTGATCCGCTTCTATAAGGGGGAGAGTGGGAAGAGGAGTTAGGGGATCCCTGTTTTGTCACCATTACGACATTACACAATATCATTACGATGTTCGTGTTCTCTTTTGTATTATTATATTTCTGCGGCAAAACTACCTGCGCCGCGTATATGGGAGATAAGCTATTGGGGGGATATGGTTTGACATCATTACGGATCATTATTGGAGAGGGAGCTATTAGAATATTCTGTGCATGTGTACACGCTGTTTTTGTTTTGGGGCGCTCTTTTATGGCTGGCTTTTGCAAGGGATAGGGGAGGGGTGTTTAAGGGAAGGCGTTGGGCTGGGATTGCTAGTGGGTATGTATTGTTGAGGCGTAGGGATTGGGAATGGGGATGGGGATTAGCATACACCACTTTATAGGGGATTGCTCCCACTTTACTTTAGCTTCAAAAATTCTCTATAAGTTAGGTCTATTTTTGTTGTTCTCGAGTGCCAAGCATTTCTCCCAATCCTCATCCATTCAACTTTGACTGTTTTCACCTCTTCCGAAGGTCCTTCTTCACATCACTACAAAACATTTCTTCCTCAACAAACAGCAACTTCTTGCTTGACGAAGTATTCAATGTCAATTCTGCTATGTTTGGCTATTTGTGGTGTTACGCTGGAGTACCGGATGCCTTGTTATGTCAGAAGAGGATCTCTTTCCCGTACCCAGTTAATCGCTAATTCGGACGAGTTGGATCCAAAAGTAGTTTTCCTTGGATTGGAATCATTTGCTTGGGTTAGTGAAAATGATTGATTGATTCCAGTCTATCGATAAACGTATGCAGCCTTGATCACAATTTCACCCACCTGTCACTTCTTGTCTAATAAGTGGGGACGAGGACGTAAACCATGTAACGAACCGATCTGACCGGAACTAGCATGGGTTGACGTTTCACAATGTAGATGAAATCTTACATTTAAGTCGCACTAAACCCACATTTTCTGCTAGTGCCCACCACATATTTCGTAGATATCACGTAAATAATAATGAAAAGGGATAAGTTAACTCTTTCTATATACGCGGATCACTTCGGCTGTGGTCAAGAGGCCTCAGCTTCATCAACTACCAACTTCGGGATCTTGGAGTCAGCAAAGACATCTCACTCCCCCAACAGTATCATTCAGGTCCTACTTGATCAGGATGCATCGAGGAATCCATTTCGGAAGAGACTACATACGTGGATTGCTTCCCAGCTTTAGAAAAGTTGCGGCGTGGTAATCTTCTTTGAGCCCTCGGATGCCTTTAGTGCTCGTTCTTAAAGTATGCGCGATGTTATTAGGACAACCTCCCGTGCCTTTTCAAGATCCTGGGTCCGCGTTGCTTCTGCTTCGCGACGAGCTTTTATGCCACTCCGCAGTTCCGCATTCTCCGATTTGATTCTCATCAGCTCGATGAGAATTTAGCCAATTCTGCGTTATACCTCTCGCTCCATTCTTTAGCGTTAATACTCTTCCCTAGTGCGTCAAAGCTGCGCTTGTTGTAGTGAGCCACTTTTCCTGTTCGTAATTTGCGGCGCCTTCTGCTAGTACAGCCTCAAAATGCATTCCTACTCCATCGCACAGGTCGACATAGGCCCCAGTTGAGTGCTTGCTTAGTTGTTTACTAAATAGTGCAGCCTTTCTAGCTGTTAGGATATTCCATTAATACAGGTCCTTACGTTTTGTTGTGAGCTTGACATCGGCTGGGAGAATAGCAAGCCCAAGTTGGGAGTCTGTCAAATAGGTATTAGGTATGGCCTATTTTATACTTATTCCACTCACGAATGTGATTGGCTAACTTCTCCCTACACTCAGTTCGCCACTTAGTCGAGGACAGTTCATCGTGAACTATTTTTACTTAACTATAGCACTATGTTAAGTTTGCATAGTCATCGGATATTTATCTGTTCGTGATGGTACTTTGGAGCAATTAATTGAGGGGAACAATCGGGTGGTCACGATAGTCCCCCTACTATAAGTGATGGGTAGCTGTTTCCGCACCCAAAGACACATCTAAACGAAACTTAGGTAGGAATTTGGACTTTAAGAAATTGGGAGCATTAAATTTTTTGGATAAAGCACAGTGAATTGCACACTAGAGTTACCTAGAAATTCTAGACGCCAAACCCAATGCAATGAACACAGAAACAATCTCCCTATCTAAAACCCAGAGCAATTTACCTACAGTTTCGATCAGTCTGTCTTGCGCGACGCTGGCCTCGACCGATATCCCCCCTACACTACCAATCTCAACAATCACCCTTTTCTTCTAAGACTCAGCCTTTTTCGTAGCCTTTGTTCTCAGCTTCATCATAAGAAACACTAACCCGTATATGCCAATCGCAAATACAACAACAATGCCTGCATTTCTCCACCCATAGCTTTCTTCCTTGAGATTCAAGGTCCGCAGGAAGTCGCTGCCTTCAGCAAATTGACACACGCGGCAGTCGGTGGTGGCGTCTGGGTTGAGGAGGTTGGTTCCTGACCCCATCCCTTGCATATAATTTGCAAGATAGTCACCGCAGGTCGAATTCGGAGACGGGTCAAATATGGCGAGTTCGTTGGTAGTGCACTTGACAGGTTTGTCCCATGTAACGAAGACGAGCAGAGAACTCATAAGATAGTTGAAGGGGTCTATGTAGTACATCCTATGAAAGAAGGTTGTTAGATTTGCCTAAAGTCGGGTTCTTGGACGCGTAATGTGATCAGTGCTTACCAGTATCTCCAGAAGGGCTGGATCTGGCTGTACGGTACCATGACGCCGCAAAATGAGACCAGAGTTGTGATAACGAGAGGGTTGACGAGAGATGCAAAAACCGCATTGGGGGCATAAGCGGCGATCATCTGTCCAATGCCCGTATATAAAAATTCATACATGACCTGGTTCCATGTCAGTTTTCGCAATGCCAGCTCAAGGGAGGCCGGGAATGGGAGGAGACTTACCACAACGAAGAAAGTACTACCAGCGTATTCTGGTGCGGTGGGGAAGCCAGCAGTGAAATACCAACAAATGTAATACAGGAAAGCACAAATTAGCAAATAAGGGACTTCCGAGACGATGAGGCCAGTAACGAAGGAAGCCCAATGGTACATCTTGCTCTTCTTCTCACGTGCCTCATAGATATCGCGGCGGTCGATAAATAGAGGCTGAAGTTGGGAAATGACACCTGGCGCGACAAAGATGAAGTTGAAGATTGTGAACAGATTCCGCTGTAGATCTGTGAGGCTATCTCCTATCATCCAAAAACTGAAGCCGTTCAATAGCGCTAAGCTGATATGCATAGCAAACTTGTTGTCGAGGTATTCGGTGTTCCGGAAGAGTGAGATATTCATTCGATGT
>JPKD01000493.1:0-41363 GCA_000750935.1 Pseudogymnoascus sp. VKM F-4519 (FW-2642)
GGGGGGCAAACGGAGGGTGGGTGTTTTGGGGGGATTTGTTGTTGTCGCTTGCGTGTGTGGTCGGTGCTTTTTGGGCCGGGCTGGGGGGCGACCAAGGGGGGTGTGAGATGGGGGGGCCCCATTGGTGTAGGCTTTAAATGGGTGGGATTGGAATGATGGAATTTATTTTATTTGGGAAGATTTGGGATTTTGTATTTGTTTATTTGGTTTTCGGGAGAGGTCTGGAAAGATCTGGGCTTGAATGCATCGGACTTCGTGGGCAATGATGTCTCGTCTCGGGGAGACGTGGGAAGCGTTTCGAGGAGCCCTAGATGACGAAGTCGCTCGAAGCGCATTGTCTACTGACTTACAGAACGTACACAGAGTTTACTAGTTGAATTCCAAGGGACCTCCTGAATATCTATTTTGATGTGAGTTGCGAGTCTGTCATACGAAACATCCAGGGTCAAAAACCGCGCAAACCCCTGCTCTCAGGCTGAAAAGTCCCCGCCAGGGCTACAATTACCCTGTTGTGTTGGATTTATAACTATTAGTCTTCAAAAATATAACTACAGCATATAGTTTTTAATGTTTTATATTTTCACGTATAGTTGCTGTGCGCTTTCATTTTGGGTGCTTCTGGCGGAGTCCATGTGAAGCCGTTGGGTTGTGCCGCTCGAGCATTTATGATATCTTCAGTCTCTCACAAGTTATAATAAGATCAGCGAGCGTTGACAAACCCAGACAGAAGCTTTAGCATGAGTCCTATAATTCATGAAGAGCCATTTGAACGTGAATATTTGAACATTTGAATATCCGGGACTCCGAGACTATGCGTATTATCTACAATCATTTATCCCCCCATCCTCCCCATGCCAACTCCAGGGATTAAACACCAACCCCTCACTTCTTAGCATCGCTCGCTGCCTTGCTCGCAAGATCCTCAACCTCATCAGCCTTCTTTGACAGGATCTCTGCGATCTCCTTATACGCCTCCTTGGCAATCTTGTCCGCCTCTCCGCCATGCTTCTTCACCGCCTCATGTAGCTTGTGCAACTTCGGCACGATCTCTTGACCGCCAGGGATCAAGTTGATATACTCCTGAATATTCTTCCCCACGCCCGAGCTCTTCGCCTTCTCACTAGCCTTCTTCGCATACTCCTTCAGATCGCTAACATCCCCGCTCTTGATCTTCTCAAACAGCTCCGAGAAGTTCGCCTGCTTAAGCGCATCCGAGTTCTCCTCAATGACCTTCTTGATCTCGGGGTTCTTGTCAAGGTAAGGCTGTGCCTTCTCAAGACCCTTCTTCCACGCTTGATCACCCATTCCCTTGAGCTTCTCAATGTTCTCCTCGACGACCTTGCGGATCTTGTCCGCCGCGTCGGTGCCGCTGCTGTTCTTGAGAATGTCCTTGATCTGGTCATATGTCTTGTTCACCTGCTCCTTCGCCTCTGGGCCGTACGAGTCGGCCATTTTCTTCAGCTGATCGATGTTGCCGCCAACCTTCTCCTTGAGTTGAGGGTGGTTATCCAAGATCTCGCCCGATTCTTCGCTCGCGAGCTCAGTCACCTTGCTGAGGTGCTTCTGGAGGATTTCCCAGGTCTTGTGCGCGGTCTCGATGGTCAGTCCGCCCTTGGTTGCTTCCCTCATGTCGGAGTAAGCATCCTTAATAATCTCATCGACCTTGCCACGGTGCTTCTGCTCAATCTTATCGAGATCGTTGAAAGCCGCGTCGACGTAGGACTTGGCTCCGGGGATGAATGTGGCGTATGAGGTAACGGTGCTGCGGAACCATTTTAATAACTCATTGGGCTCAGGAGCCGAGTCTTTCATGGAAGAAGTGATGTTTCGGAACTGCCTCTTGGTTGCTGCCGCGCCATCGACAATGGCCTTTGCGCCACTGTAATGGTAGTATCCGTATCCGAGAGAAAAGACGAGGGCGCCGCCTGCGATTCCGGCAACGACTCCACTACCACCACCACCCCCGGCATTCGATGCCACTTGCGAGGATTGTTGTGGCGTCGAAGTCGATTGTAGTCTGATTTGGGGGGCATTGGAGCGAATTGGGGCCCTTACTGGCGCCTTCAGCACACGGGCCGATCTCATAGCAGTTCTTGAAGCCATCATGATTGTAATATGTGATAGAATGCGGGAAATATGATATTATGCGGTGAGAATGACAGAATTTCGCGAACACAGCTCAATTGATTGAAAATGAAGCTTCACTGTGTATACAGAGTAATTATTTTTCCTTCAGGAGAGGGGAGCTACTCATATTTGTAGCTTGCATCGTTGCGTCAGGGCAACTTTAGAATCATGTCGTCATTCCAATGGCCAGGCCCACATATAACATGGTTGGCCAGGCGCATATTTTCGGGGACTACCATTTCCAGGGACCTTGCTCCTGAAAGCGGTGTTCCCATAGCGTATTTTAGTACCCGAAAATTGAGCTAGTTCGAAGCTCCAAACTCTAAGCCTCAGCACGCACTTTGGTAGAAACCGTGATGTTGATGCTTGTGCTCTGGTAATTGGAACATGTAGCTCAATCACCACGCCGCTTCTATTATATTGGATGACCCGATAGCTGTCCCAGGTAATACCGTTTATTTATTTAATGAGGGTCTATATTATAGAACAATTGCTATTTTGAATCTTCCACATTATTCTCGTGGGGCGGTGTTCGTCCAAGTTCAAAATCCTGACAACAGTGACATTGACGTCATCACCCGCAATTGGCACTTGGCGCTAGTGGAGCCGAGGTATCGCGGGGTCTTTAAGGTTTGATACTATGGTCAGCCAAGATTGGCTTCGTATATGCCACAATAAAACTGAACATGTTAATCTCACTTTTATAATTGAATGATGAAGTTAAATCGATTTATTAGATTAACTTCGATGTATAAATTGTGAGCACATGAGAAGGATCCACTGTCAGTATCCATACTCTTGCTTGGCTCCTTCTTCAAAACGATAACGCTGCAAATGCTTCTGCTTTCAATTGCAAAGTCTTCTTTCTCTTCCCATTCCATCGAAAGGTATAAAAAAATAACTGCTATCCGAGTGCACGCAGACGCATCAAAAAAGATTCATTTAAATATCATCAAATACCACCACCATAAGCTCGCTTTCCTTCTTCAGTCCCCATGCCGTCGCCGAGTGTCAATACCCATTAAAAACCACGCCTTCCTTCTCAAATTGCCCAAGTCGTAAATCATCATAAATACTTCGATATTGCGCAAATCTTCATGAAGCTGCTTCACTTCTCAATCTCATTTCCAGTCACTGTCATATCCGACAAGCGACGTCTCACGCTTATAGGTGCCGCATCGTCATCGTCATCATCTTCAAAGCTTCGCTTTCTCTCCGAGCCTGGAGATCCAAAGTATCCAGAGAGGCGGCTTGAAAAAGCGCTCCGTGCGGAGGGACTTTGACGGACGAATAAAGATGACTGTGGTGATGAACCTCGCCTCGGGGTGAGCCGTCCAAAAGGTGAAACAACTTCACGTTGTGGCCGAGTTGGGCCATCGAAGAAGGGGATGCTCTCCATGCTATCTCTGCTTTCTGCTGCAGTTGGGTCCTCAGACTTCACTTCTTCATTTATGTCATCTCTCTCGATGGACGGGAACACAGTGTCTGGATCTTCCTTGTCCGGAAGCTGGCTCAAATCGATGGTTTGAGCAGGGAGGTTGTCGGAGTGGATGGATTCAAGCTCATTGTCGTCGTCGACTTTAACCGGTGAGAGATTTTCAGAGTAAATGGACTCGAAGTCATCATCATCAGAGTCATCTCCAGATTTTCTGCCCTGAGTGAGATCAAGCCGACCCATCTCGATATCCTCATCTTCATCGTTTTCGCTGCCGCCGTGGCCCAAATTTCCGGCCATGGAGGGTGCTGGGGCTGCTCTCAGAGCATTGCCGCCTTGGTCTGCCGTATCATCATCATCACTCTCACTGTCAGAGTCGTCATGAGGGTTGTCATTGTCATTACCGCCCTGATCATGGTCATCGTCGCGGGCGTCGTTGCCACCACCGGGATTCTGGTCACCACCACCACCCGCATCGTTATCATCGTCGTCCAAATCATCTCTGGCATTGTTCGGTCTCTCATCTTGTGTCTTATCTAGAGGTAGACCATAAATACAAAGGACGATATTGCCAACCTGCGAGGACCTCACCCAGCCGCCAGGGCCTTCTCTTCTCCAAAGCGGCTTAAGTGATTTCAAGTCCGCCTTTGCGTTATCTGTGTCAGTTTTCGGGGTATAGACTTGGCGTCTAGCGTCTTCCAGGAATGTTCGATCCCGGATTGTTGCCCTTGGATACTTTCGATTGTAGTCGAAAATTTCGAGACGCTCCAAACCGCGCAGCTGTGTAATACTATCTAGCCCTCGTAACGTTCGGAGACTCCTATTTTCTGTAGAGTTTTGGTGGTTCTTGGTTGACTTTAAAAGCGGCCTCTTCTTTGGTTTAGTCTCGTGACTTCTTCTCATTCTATCCGCCGAGCTCTCATTGATCCTGATTTCGAATATTTGCAAATTGGTGAATTTGTTCAATTGGTGCATGGCATGACGGCTTGGGCAATGAGTGGATTTGTTTCCCCTTGGGTTGCTAGCCGGCATATTGGAACCTATCCATGTGATCATCATTGCACGGATCCTTTCAATAAATTGAGGTAGTGTCCTATCACAGAAGATCTGAAATTCTCCCAACGATTCAAAAGAGAAAGAGTTTCGGAAATAAAATGCCGTCCCAAACATCTCATACCAATCTTTGCAGACAAGCAAAGGTGCCAGGACGTCTCCAGGAAGAGGTGCCGAGTTGATAGCACAGGCCCTGCCGCCCCAATGGAAACGGTAACTGAGCCCAGTCTTGGAATCAAGGCCCCCTTGAGTCGGAGGATAGACATCATGAACGTCGAACCGGACGACGACAGAGATCGGGGTATGCTTGACCATCGTGTAGGAAATAATCCTGGTAGCAATCTCAGGATACTCCATGAGACCGGCGAAGTTGAAGAATTTACCATCTTCAAACCCCACGTCAGTATTGGCTACCCTTCGTTCTTTCCTGATTCTTCTGTCGTTTGGCGGAACCGAGTATAGGCAGTGCTTTTGCCAAATACAGCTCATATTGTACTGGTTGCAGGCAGCCTTGCGGATCAGTTCGCGTTCCGCCATGTCTGTCGTAGTTCCGGGATCTCCGAATTTCCTCTTCCAGTCCTGTAAACAAATGCATCAGCAGGGTGTCCAAAAAGTGAGACTGAATCCAGCGAGTGGCATGCACAGGGAAAGTGAGATGGGAACGCCTACAATTGGTCTAGGCCTTCTCTCAAAGCACTTTTTGCCATGCTTTTCTATGGCGATCGCCCTCTCTTCATTCAACCGAAGAACTTCTGCACGGAGACCGTCATTTTCGGTTCGTAGTTCGCGATTTTGATGTTGTACCGCATCATGGTATTCACCATTCCTAGCGTCGGCCATGGTGACTGTCGTTCAAAATCAGCATACAAATTGATGCCGAGATACCCTGAACAAGCACAGGAAAGGAGCACTATAAAGCTTCGGTGACGTGAAACCTAGATAGATAGGATATAATGTGTGATATCATGAACATAGTGGCCACAAGTGATAAACAACACTTTGGACTTGAAGAAAAACAGAAAGAGGCACCGGGGAAACCTTGCAGACCAGTGACAGAAGTAAACTGGCGGCACCATACCAAACCAGCGCAGAAGTGAGAAAAGGAATATAACCAGTAGATGTGGTATATCATGTATGAATTGCAAATGAAATAACGAGAAGATGTTGAAGATATACAATATGAAGCAGTATACCCATTGGCAAGTAAAGGAATAACTTACATCACACTGAATTGTTGGCAGGTGAAATTCACAAGTTCTGACGCTTCTGCATCCTCAGTTAGGAAACGCCTTGCTGAATCTGTGCAAATATATGATGTTGTTTTGTAGCAGATAGTGAAAGAGACTGGAGAAGTGAACTGTTTGAATACATAGACTCAAGAAAGCAGGAAGGAAATAGAGATAAAGTTAAGAGGATAGGACAGCTGAAGAGAGAGGAAAGCTGAGGAAGAAGGAGTAGCTGTTATGAAGAGTGATATATAATGTTGGCAAAGTATCATAGATAACGGAGAAGTTGAGGAAGAGAGAGGTCTGAGAGAGGATGTGGTATATAGCAGAAGACGGGTGGAAGTGAGGCTCAGACTCAGTGAAAGTGATGTATAAAGGAAGCTTCGGGAAATCTGGAAGCTGATGAGGTATATGAACGAAGTGGAAAGGAAAGACTTGCAAACTGATATGGTGTATAAGAGAAGAAGGGCCTGGAGCAGCAGATTGGGTGAAATAAAACGTGAGGTTTGATGGAAAATTGGAGGGTTGACTTGCCCAGATCGGCAATTGAACAGGCGTGAAATCAGGAAAGTGAGGTTTAGAGGCGAGGTATGGAGACGAAGGTGAGGCTCGACCTGAGATCGAAGATGCATGAAGTGAGACTATGAAGACAGAAAAACAGACTTACTTTGAATATGAGGTCAAAGGATGATATGAAGCTTCTGCTTATACTTGTATGTAGTAGAAGCAGGTCATTGAAGGTGATGATCGCCACAGTATGATGCTGAAGGAGTTAGAAATGAGTCTGGCAGAAGTAATGACGAGACTGGCGAGAGCTGTGGATTATATCGAGAAAGAAGAGTTTGAAGACGGCGGTCGATGAAGTACAATAAGCTCGAATTTCAAGGAGGCAGTTGTATTGTAAGAGATGGACAGTATTGAGGTATGCAGAGAGTAGAAGGTAAAGGTTGTGAGAGGGTTGAAGAAAGTTGAAGAAAGTTGGAGGTTGGAGGTTGGAAGAAGGTTGGAGGTCGGAAGAGGCTTGAAGCAGGAAGTTGGAGAGCCGGCCAATATATGTATATATATAGCAGTCCAACCAGGCCCAGGAGGTTGAAGGTTGAAAAAGCCTGCAGAGGTGGAGGAGGTAGGGTGTTTGATAGTTGGGGGCAGAGGATATAATAGTAGCAATTGAAACAACTTCAAGAGCGTATTTCACTAGGTCGACTTGACCTGTAGTCTGAGACTAAACTCAAGGTGAGATCAGAATATTCAGAAAGAGAATGTGCAAAAGACAAGTTCGGTAGCTTCAACGAGGATAGTAACAGAAACACAGAAGCTCACCATGTGTGCAGTGCTTTGAATCTGATCCTCAGGTGCCACATGTGAGTGTTCACTTGATGAAATGAGTGAAGATCGAAACGGTAGAAGTGTGCTTGAGTATTATCTGGAGCAGGAATAAGAGATAGAAGAGGTGGAATGGAATCATCTGTAGTAATCATGAAGTTGACGATCTAACCCTGGAGCTTGTGAAAATGTGAGGTCAAGAGATAGATCGGAAGAGTGATCATGCAAAATATAAAGAATATAAACCTGCCCACTGTATATTCCCAGCCAGGAAAAAGCAAATTTGAGTCTTGATCCTCGAAGAAGTAAGAAAGTCAATACTTAACTGTGGAACCTACAAATGGCAACAAATCGCTATTGAGGTGTTGCATTTGCGACATTGACAATCCCAGATCTATCTCTCCGAGGGTGGTGTCAACAGCGAGTAAGCACAACGGAACACAATTTCCAATCCCCACCAAACAAGATCACACTTTCGGCATCTGTCATAAACTGTCCTCGAATTCGACTACCGAAGCACCCTGCCAAACGTCAACGCTTCTTTGCCGCTCAAGGAATATGCACCACGCTAACTCCATATATGTATCTAATCCCTCTATATCTACCAAAATACCTATCACAATATCCCATTTTATAACAAGCTCTCAAAAGCATCCAACCCCTTCTTCTGCGCAGGCTGCTGCCCACCCTGGCCTTGTCCTTGAGGTGGTGCAGAGCTAAACGCGCCCCAGTCCTGCTGTTGCGTTGGTTGCTGAGGTTGTTGTGACCAGGTAGGCGGTGGAGGAAGGGAAAAGGGGGTTGCTGGCTTTTGCTGCTGAGACATAGAAAGGTTACCCATCGAAGTGCTCATATTAGGTTGTGCTCCCGAAAACGACATCTGCCGTTGCTGTTGCGCGGGGACCATAGGTGCAAATGATGAGTGTGTTGAAGTTGGGCTCGAGGAGGCCCATATATTGCTGCTGCTGGGGGCCGCGGCGGTTTGCCAGTTGACCGACGCTTGGGTTGGTGGCGGTTGGATGAAGGCTGAGGAGACGGGCTGGAGAGGTTGGGAGAACTGTGTTGTTGATGGCTGGAGGGAGTCGAAGCGCGAGAGGTCGGGAGTGATAGTTCGAAATGGAGCTTGTGGCCTCATGGCCGCGGACATGGAGCCAATACCCGGGGATGATGGGCCCGGAGATGGGGAGGGAGTGGTCGACCATGAGAACGTGGGAGCGGCTGGGGGAGCAGGCTTTGCGGGGGCGTTGGGAGCTGCGTCCCAGCCACCATCCGCTACTGCATTGGTCGCGGCGGTGCTACTAGTGTATTTTCCGGTTACGAGACGCTCGAAGTCGTCGTCTTCGCCGCCGTTTGCATTTGATGAGAATGCTGCTGGGAGGTCGCCGAAGGACATGAAATCATCGTTACCTGCCGTATTTTTCATACCGGAATTGCTGCCCGAGAGCTCCTGGAGCTTCTTCGTATGCTCCTGTTCTACCTTGGTGCTTAGACTCTTAATCAAATCCATGAAGGCTTGGAATTGCCTGAGATCCAGTAACGGGCCAAGACTCATGTTCCACAAAATGGGTAGGATATCCATAGCGATAAATTCCGTGTCTGCCTCGGAACTAACCTGCTGTAGAACTTTGAGGGCTGCGAGCATAACAGCCGGTTCTTTGGTCTTGATTCCACGGATGAGAGGAATGATCTTTTCTTGCATGGTGTACTTGTCCAGTGCGCTGATGGGAGATTTCTCTTTCTTCTTCCCATTTTGCGGCGCGAATCCAGACAGGCCATCATCGGCAGAGGAGGTAATAGAGTCTGCTGTGCCGCCACATAAAACAACGAAAGCTTCAAGACCCCTGACCTTGATACCCAGACTGGAGGTTTTGCTGAATACCGCGGCGACGACAGGAAACAACTCGTTCTTTATTGTGCTGAAATCAAGCACAGGGAGTATTACCGGGAGACTTCGTAGGGCCGCATCTACGATAGAGTGGGTAGGTGACTCTATTGCTAGGTGTATTATTGGGAGGATTTCTGTAATTTGTCAGCGATAAGCTCCACTGCCAACATTCAACTGTTACTAACCGTCTTTGAAGTTCTTTCCCGAGCAATTGGAGGTGATAATATTGATATTTTGCAGTAATACCGTCAGACCCGCCTCTTTCCCAGTATCACGTTCAGGGGCTCCTGCAGTTCCAGGGGCGACAGTCTTAGCACCACTCAAGAAAATCTCTCTCAGGCGTGGCAGCATTTTCTCGGTGAAGGACCGTTTAGCACTCGGCAGGAGTTCAATAATTTTGAACGCATTCTGCAATACTAGACTCAAAAGTTGCTTGTCCTTCATCTCCTCTAGTAGGACTAGCAAAACCTTCTTCTCCAACACGCTTTTGGGGAAGCTCGGGATCACCTTGGTAAGACCGCGCATGAACGCAGCCTTCTCGGTGGGCGTCTTCGCTGGTAACGCATCCAGGAAACGGATTGTGGAGACGAGAATATTGTCAAAGTATGATGATTGTTGGAACTCGCGGGCTGTCATGCGTTGAGCAGGGCGACGGGCAATTAAGCGTGGGAGGACAGTGGTCGTAAGATCTCTAGGAATTGGCCGAGATGAAATATAATTGTTGCTGCTGGAGGGTATCGAGCCAGATGAGGCAAAGAGCCGTCTATATGTTGTGACGCTCGAATTGGCATGAAGAGGAGATTCGTGAGGTGAGTTGTAGAGAGCAACAATAAGAAGCCCCAAGCTAAACATATCGGCGGAAACATTAAGATTCGTATCGAGAACAAAATCCGGGGAGGCATAGTCGAGATTTAATTGTACGGATCGTGGCAGCCGTGGGTCTAAATTGAGAACTTCTGAGAGAGAAATAGGGGTGACAGAGGATGGCTTGTCAGAGTTGTCCGCAGGGCTAAGAAAGGAGAGACCGCTGATTTTCCAATCAGACTAAAACACGTTAGGTGCATTCTTTATGTTATCCATTCCGGGCATACCTTTGCATTGATGTATATAGCGTCTGGAGTCAAGTTGCCGTGGACCAGCCCGGCGTTCTCGTGCAGAAACTCAAGAGCCTTGCTGATCTGTAGCAACCCTTTTTGTATTTCCAATTCGTCTATTTCCAAGTCTCTTCTCCTCCTATTCCCCTCGCTATCCTCTTTCACGAATCTGCTTGAGCGCCCGCCTACGCCCGTAGCTCTCTCCTCCTCATCTTTCTCCTGTAACAGCCCAGCCAACGAAATCGTTACCGGCTCGGTCGCAAACTGCAGCCCCCCATATCGTGTGTCTTCTACTGGCTCAGCGAGTTCGAGTATATTGGGGTGTCGTAGCCGCGCAAGCGATGACGCCTCCTTCTTCAGCCGTTCGACCACCTCTTCCACGGATCGTTTGAGACTTGATGCGCTGGCTCTGTCGGATCTGCCCAAGCTGCCTGAATTAGATTCTAACACCTTGCGATCAAAGACGAAGATAGAGACCTCTTTCGAGGTCTTCTTATTCTTGCCATCGAATATCTTCCAAGGGCCCGAGACAGCTGAGGGTTGCGAACCGATCACATAGTTAGAGTTGATGTTGGAGGAGAATGACTTGAGAGCGGAAGAAAACATAGCGTCCAAATTGACGAATATATTCAACCATCTGAGATATTAAATATTAAATCGTTCAAAAGGTACGCGCCATGAGGGGAAGGCAAAGGGGGGTTATATGACGGTTCAGATGCGAATAACTCCCTTGGCGAATCTCAGCCTCGAGAAACTTCAACGCGGCCTTGTCTGTTCCCCAAGGTAGGTCTTTCTAGCGAGCAACGCTGATTGGCCAATCGGCGGGGGAAGGCGGCTGCGCGACCATGCTCATGGGGAGTACGGGGACCATCGGAGACATTTAGATAGACAGTTTGCTTGTATTTCAGCATTTTTTCTTTTGATATTTCGAGATTCAACCACGTTGGCATTGTTATGTAGGTGTATTTCATGATATTGTTTTCCTTTTGTGCCTATCTTATCACTCCGATTCGGCATGGGGCGGCTCAAGCGGGCTACTTACGGCACAGGCGGCATGTTGACTCAATGCCTTTGGGTCCGCAAATCGGACAGACAATTGTGAAAAGGTATACTGACTATATAAAGCCGCCACCACCCGCTTTATAGCCTATTTCTCGAATCCATTCAGCGAATTGTTGACTCAAAGATCATTGATTCAAGATTCTGTCGACTTGGCTCCCATACAAAATGAAGCTCAGGCAATTATCGACGGCGCTCGCGCCCAGAAGGCTCGTTGCGCAACAATGGGCAAGCTCCTCAACGATGGCGGCTAGGCTATACAGCACTTCGAAGCTGGCTGAAATGGACGCATCGAAGCTCACTATAACCAAGACTACCACGCCTAAGGAGCTTATTGCACCCAAGGACCTTGTCTTTGGACACACTTTCACCGATCATATGCTCACCTGCGAATGGACGGCCGAAGAAGGTAGCTACTCCTGCTTGTAATATAAGTCAAGGCATAGCTAACAATCAGTACAGGATGGCACGCGCCCAAGATTGCCCCATACCAGAACCTTTCACTGGACCCGTCGTCCTGCGTCTTCCACTACGCATTCGAATGTTTCGAGGGAATGAAGGCATACAAGAATGATGCTGGAGAGATCCGCCTCTTCCGTCCAGAGAAGAACATGGCCCGTTTCAACACATCCTCAGCCAGAATTGCTCTTCCCACATTCGACCCCGAGGTTCTCACTGGCCTCATTGCCAAGCTCGTCAAGCTCGACGAGCGCTTCATTCCCAACCAAAAGGGCTACTCGCTATACCTCCGCCCAACAATGATCGGTACCCAGGCCACCCTCGGTGTCGGCCCACCAGGCAGCGCATTGATGTTTGTGATCGCATCCCCAGTGGGCCCATACTACCCAACTGGTTTCAAGGCTATTTCACTGGAGGCAACTGACTACGCCGTGCGCGCATGGCCAGGTGGTGTTGGTGACAAGAAGCTGGGTGCCAACTACGCTCCCTGCATCGTGCCGCAGCTTGAGGCTGCCAAGCGTGGTTTCCACCAGAACCTGTGGTTGTTCGGCGAGGAGGAGTACGTTACTGAGGTCGGAACCATGAACATGTGGGTGGCCATGAAGAACAAGGAGACTGGACAGAAGGAGCTCATCACAGCACCAATTGACGGTACCATCCTGGAGGGTATTACCAGAGACTCTATCCTGAGCTTGGCAAAGGAGAAGCTCGTGCCAGAGGGATGGAAGGTTGTTGAGCGCCAATACACCATGTTTGAGCTGGATGACGCCGCAAAGGAGGGGAGACTCCTCGAGGCTTTCGGATCTGGAACCGCAGCTGTTGTTTCCCCAGTAAGGAATATCAGCTGGAAGGGCAAGATTGTTGACTGCGGTTTGAAGCCAGATCAAGAGGCTGGTGAGATTGCTCAGAGCATGAAAGAGTGGATCGAGAGGAGACAGTACGGCGAGGAGGAGCACGAGTGGAGCTACAGAGTGTAGAGTGGGCAGATGATTAGGTTCGATTGAGATGAGTGATTCGTTGGACGTGGCTGATGAGGGGCCGGTTTGTTTCAAAAGATACGGTACATATCAGGGTGATCGGTACGATATACCAGACTTCAGCCAGGTTTGGCAAGTCGAAGGGCTGAAATGAAAGACTATAGGATAGTCACCATTGCGATAGAAGTTGCAAAGTATTCCATAGAGACAAAAAGTCTACCAGACAATGCAGTCAGTTGAGTTGCTAAGATTCATTGCGAGATATTTCTAACTTCAACCCTCTTTATGCTCGCACGTCTTTAAACCACCCTTTCTCAAGAAACTTGACGAATATAACCCTTTCCAAAATTGAACACAATAAGCATCTAACAAAACCGGAAGATTTTAGAATATATCCACCATTGTTCACGGAACAGAGATTCAGATTCAAATGGAATCCCTGAACTACTCTTTACTATCCGGAGTATAAACTTCTAAACGCCTCAACATGGGAAACATCACTTTCTCACTCGCCAAACGCAAGAATCACCAAAACCAGTCAGCCGAGCAGCATCAGGACCACCCTCGACTTTTTCAAATCGACAGCATACACATCTTCCCTCAAGAGTGAGCCACCCCTGGCCCCTTTCCCGCCCCTCTCGCCCCGCTAAGCCCCCCTCCAGTGTACGCCTACCCCGGCATGCCCGGCGCGCCGATCAAAAAATACCCCCTTCAAATAGACGCCCTCCCCGTCCCCCGCGGCTGGGTCCCCGATGCCTGGTTCAAAGCATACAACGCGGCCGATAGCCAAATCTACCACCTCGTCGGGCGTGACTGCCGGATCTCGAAGCGGAAGCGGGAGAGTGGGGAGACGAGGGAGAGGGCGCTGATGTTGTGGGAGAGGTATCCCGTTAATAAGGTTATGTGGGGGGAGAGGGGGAGGGAGGATAGGGGGGCGGAGGTTGCGGAGGTGGCGGAGGTGGCGGTGATGGAGGAGGAGGAGGAGAGTGAGGAGAGTGAGGAGAGTGAGGAGGAGAGTGAGGAACAGGAGGAGGAAAATGATGGGGACGATGAAGAGGAGGAGAGTGGGGACGAGGAAGAAGTGGAGGAGAGGGGGACCGAGATAGTTTGGGAGCAGCAGGAGGTTGAAGAGTCGGAGGAAGGGGAGGATACAGAGATGGTGGATGCGATGGATGTTGATGGAGAATCAAGCGAGGAGGCTTATGATATGAGCTATTTGTTTGAAGAGTTTTGAGGCTACGAACACCGTCTCGGATCAGCCTGCATCAATCAAAGCGGGGTAGGAGCAGAGTAGAAGTAGGATTGTCAGGGTAGTCTAGCCCCATATGAGAAGGGCGACAACCTTGAGGAGTTGAATTAAAGTACGGTTTTCATTCAGTAGCGTAAAGTCATAAGTGCTAAAACCAATGACCATGACCTGATAGAAATTAATGCCAGAGCTCGCGAGACCTTTTCCCACCCGCAGTTTCATATTCCCTCGATTTCATAAAGGCTCCACGCACACAGTCAACCATCAACGTATCTTCCAATCACCCATTACTCGTCATCTCCCCTATCTCCTTCACACCACTCCTTCAAATCCCTCGCCTGATCCGCAAACCTATTAATCAATTGTCCTCCCACCGCAATCCTAACCACCGGAGCCATCATCCCCCCAAAGCTCTCCCAAGTGACATACTCGCATCCCCCCTCCGTCTCAACAATCTCCTGCACGCGATCCGCCTTCAGCATAAACTGACCATCAGCACCCCACGCCAAGCGCCAGCCCTTCCTCCCCTGCTCTCGCTGCGGAACAAGCTCCTCCACAAGTGACAAGCACTCATTCGACTTTCTCAACTTCTCCACTGGTCCGCGCTCCTCCTCTGACTTGCCGCTCATGTTCACAAACATGGTGAATTCGGCGCCGACCCCGAGGATCTCCGATGATTCGGGGAGGGCGGAAACAGGCGTCCCGCTGTTGTGAATCGCGGCCGCGGGGATGAAGCTGTTCCAGCGTGGCCAGGAGCCGGTGTCGAGAAGGGCGCGTAGGACAACGATGGGTGGAGCGGCGATGTGGATGCGCGCGTGGACGGTGAAGGATAGGGTGGATTCATCGAGGAAGGTGGGCGTAGGGACGGGGGCTCGGACGAGCACTGATGTCTTGCCTTCGAGGAGGGCGGGCAGTAGGGGCCGAGCGAAGCCTGCTTTGAAGGACATGGCCGCAACGTATTTGGAGTTGGAGGCTCACAGGTCCTGGTCGAAGAGCCGTAGCGTATTTGGAGCTGCAGGCACACAGGTGCCTGGCCAAGAAGTGAGCTTGAGCAGAAGGGTGTAGCTGATTTGTCTCGGTGTCGGAATTGAGATTGTTTGTTTTGTTTGTGTAGTACAGGGGAGAAGATGAGGTTAAGGTTGTAAACAAGGATGCTGCATGATTCATTGATTAGACCTTCAATCATGTGATGAGTCTGCTAGCGCGCAAATAGGTGACCAATGGCACGGTACACATCTGCTACATGAATTCTCGCCATATTGTAGATATTTTTTTTTATATCAAGTGACAACTTAGAAGCTATACAGACTCGGGCACAGCTCTAAAGCTTCATAAACCCTCGTTTCATACATAGAGTCGAGGCGGTACCGTGTTGGGGCGTCGTTGTATATACTGCCGGCAGTTAAAGGCGGTGTGGATCGACCGCTTTAGAAGTGATATTGATGCGAATCATGAAACGTTCGCTCCGACTCCGGCTTTAAGGGACTATCTAAGTCCCTTTCAATGGATAAGTACAGCTGTGCGAGAAGAATTCAAACCTAATTCGTTGCCCAAATTTACCGTGCTACCTAGAATTGTCCTAAACAACCTGAAGCCAAATACCGGCTCTCCAAAATGTGTGTGCCGGTGGCGTTTCGTGACAGCTTGCGGGAGCTCCGCCACGTTAAGTCTATTTACCCCACAACACGCTTGCCTATTTCGTTTACTTTGTCATGCTATCTGACGACGATCTTTCAAATACCTTCACCCATACGTGGATAATCGATTTTCCACAGTTTCCCCGTTTAATATATCACTCTTTTATGCACTATGATGCCTCCATGTTTCCGTCCTTGAACTATTTCCTTGGAAGAGACTGACGTTTTATAGTGCTTCGCTGCATCGTGGTAGATCCCCCCGGTGAACTTCCCCAGCATTTGACGAATATAGAGTTTCTTTAATATATGTGTCTTGTTCATGCTTTCACCCGAGCCACGTTCATCACACGAGTAGTAGTTCTCACAATATCGCGCCACTTAAGAGCAGACGATCGGCCACTGCATCTACGCAGCAGCAAGATCAAACTCTTGGCAGAATTGGCAGTCAGGCATAGATTGAGGAGAATGCGGGGACAAGTCAAACATACGAGAGCGTATGCGGGCTCTGCTATCCCGTAATTACTTTGCAACAAGCACTTCGGTTCATACAAGAGCGAGAAAAACATGAGCTGTGTGTATAAAAAGATGGCGTCCGCCGTAGCCTTTGAAGGAGCACAAAGAGAAGTAAGACGGTAACCAAACTAGACTCTTCATTTGCAACCATGGCCCGACTATCCATCCTCGCAGCGGCACTCGCCCTCATCTCCTTGACCAACGCCGCCGACTGTGGTGCTGGTACACCTGAGGCCACGGTCACAGGCTCTTCGGGTGCCTATGTGGCCACCAAAGGCGGTTCCAGCGTATACAGCGGCTCAGACTACTTTGCCGCGATCAATGCTGCGCTCGGCGCCATCGCCAGCGGCCAGCGCGTTGCCGTGATGGCGTCGGGTTCCATTGGCACCAACATCATCTCCATCGGCAGCGGCAAGATCTTCGAGGGCTGTGGCACCATTAATCTGGGCTACAAGGCTGGGAGGGGCGGCATCGAGTCGCTGAACACCAAGGGTGCCTCGATCCCCTACCTGAGTCTGACCGGCGCCCCCTATTTCGCCATGCACTTCTACGGCACCACCGACCTATCGCTCGGCAAGATCGTCATGAACCTCACTGGTGGTATTGGAATCCGCTTCGACCGTGACGAGGCTGCAAACAAAAATGTGAAGATGGACTCCATCAAAGTGACTGGCGCTACCAGCCACGCTGTCGAGACCTGGAACATTGACGGCCTCACTATCAATGAGGTCATCGCCCGTGACGTCGGCGAATGCGGTCTGCTGCTCCAGATGACGACCAATGCGCATGTTGGCCTCGTCGACGCTGACAACGCCGGCGCTGGTACTGGCTACGCTGCCCTTCGCTTTGCGAACCAGAACGGCAAGCTTAACGGCGGATATGAAACTAACATCTTCGTCGACAAGGTCGTCGCCAAGGGAGGCGGCCGCGGCTTCTTCTGCGTCTCGGAGTCTGGTGGCGCCGAGATTGGCACGGTCGATATTTCTAACACCGGAAACAATGCTATTCTCATTGAGAACTGCTACGGCGTTACCATCCTCGGTGGCACCGTCAATGGGGGTGGGGAGGTCCGCCTCTCGGCCCGCGACGAGTTCGCGCTTACTGATGACATTGAGCTCCATCTTAAAGTCGACGGCACCACTGTCCGCGAGTCTCCTTGCGGTACCAACATTGTGCTTGACATCACGGGCAGCGCCACGCTGGATGTTTGCTAATTGGCTCAAATATTACGGGCGCATAGTAGCCATCGGGGCTGGCCTCAGAGAACGGCATTTGCTTTTCTGTTCTGGCTCCATTCATTTTTTTCTTGGGACTGGAATAGGAAGTTTTGTATTTATCTATAACTTGTATAAAGGGTTGAAATACGTGTACATAAGTCGTGTGGGCGGCTTAGAGCCGCAGAGCAAACTCAAAAAATATTGACAGCACTAACTATTTCCTGGGCTTATATTCTTTACCCACCCATATCAACCAAAAAATCGGTCTCCAACGTCTAAAAGAAAGCCCAATCCCACGCCAATCGCCGTCCCCAGTTCCCTTGTGATGTCAGGAATGGGCCGAACCGAGATTACAATTGGATCCACTTGATCCAGTTTCGCCAACCCTTACAAAAAATCCCACTGAGGAAAAAGCGTTTAAGGACTACATCTGTGCTGGTGGTGTCTATTGCTGGAATCAAATCGGACAGATGGCCGAGCGGTCTAAGGCGCGTGACTCAAGAACTTACAATTCTTCTGGTCGATTATCAACGCCTAGTGCATTCACGTATCGAAAGATTCGGGGGTTCGAATCCCCCTCTGTTCAGATTTTTTTTTTCTTTCATGGATACCAAAAACAACTATAATGCTCTAGTTGTCGGCGACATGGGTAACTGGTCAGTTCTATTCTCATCTTCTTCTGTGGTGGCTTCAGCGGATCTGCCAGATCGTGGCGTACAATTGATAGATAGTTCTCATGTGGGCTATGACAATTTTGGCTAGCATGACGGTTGTTACGATACGTCGGGAAAACGGAAAGCACGCAAATCACCCACTTGAAATGCCTGTTTGGTATCCCAAATCTAACCTCCCAATGCAGCACTACACACCCCCTCTATGCCTTCCTCCGCGCCACAATAATCGAGTCCCCAAAATCAGTGTATCGTCTAATCTCCCTAATCTCAAGCCCCGCATCTGCCAGTAGCGTCCGCCACTGGCCCTCACGGCGCTCAAGCGCGTTGAACATGGCCTTCATAGCGAGGCTCAGGCCGGCCGTGTACTCTACGCTCCCCGTTGCGGGTTTCGCGTCGGGGAGAACCTTGTCGTCGATGAGGATGACAGAGGAGGGAGAGAGGGCTGGGAGGTGGGCGGCGAGGATGAGGTGGCAGGTCTCGTCGTTGTTGTTGTGGAAGATTTGGCGGAAGTAGTAGGCGCGGGCGCCTAGGGATGGGTTAGATGGGTGGGGAGTGGGAAGGCGAAAGGGGGGACGAGGGAGAGAAGAGACTAAGGGATTATGTGGATAAGAAGAGATAGACAGGAGAAAAGTCTGGCGACCTGAAAAGAACGTAGAAGGGGAATTAAGACACACCTTTAACTGGTTGCTCAACCAGATAGTCATAAGGCATTCTCTCGACGCTATCAGGGGTGATTGCTTTTTCGAGGATGGCCGGCCGGTCCTGGAGGATGATGCGACCCTGGAGGGCTGGATACTTCTTCTGGAGCGCCACGCATTGCTGGCCATTTCCGCCGCCTACATCAACGAAGGTTGGGGTCTCGGGGGTAGTTGAAGCGGCATACTCAGAGTCGAACGGGAGGACATCGAGCCATGTGGGGAGAGATGCGAACTGGGCCTCCATAAACCTATGGAACGCGGCACCCTGGATCGGGTGGGACTCAAGATAGGTGTAGAAATCGACGGGGCTATCATGGCCGATCTCGAATGGGGTCCGTGGATCAGTTGGGTGGGCGAGAGAATAGTTTAGGGCATTGAAAGCAGGGAGGCAATTATCGTGGCTAGGGCAAGGGGTTAGACAGAAACGTAAACTTTGGAGTTTGGAGGGCGTGGATACAAGTGAAGGACACCGTCTATGAAAAGGGGTGCAACTAGGATGTTAGAGAGCTTGGTGGCCTTGTAGTGCTGTGGCGAGACCTCTTCTACCATGAACTGGGTTGACAGATAGTCGAGGAGGATATCTAGAACGACAGGGTTGATGTTGGTCTTCTCTGCCAGGACGGCGACGCTGGTTGGCTCATCCTTGTTCTCGACTAGGGTTTGGAATATGTTGTGTTCCTGTGCGACGCGAGCTGACACGAGGGGAAGGGCCTATAATGGATAAGTCAATGCAAGATCCTAGGACAGTGAAACAAACCGAGTATGCTAGTCGTTGGAATGTCTCAAAGGGGCCCTCCAACGCAACAGCAGCTTGGCGGCTCAATTGAACGATCTCCGTCCCTTGAGTGGAAAAAACTTCCGGGTTCGCAATCAGCGCCTTTAGCTGCTGGATGAGGAGATCTGGGTTTGCAATGGGATCCATTTTGATTCGCCCAAGCCTCGATAGCGCGTCTTTTGGCAATATTTAGTCGTAGATCTTTCTTCCGTAATGAGTACGAGTGAAGATGATTTTCAGAAGTCTAGGAGATAACTTGAGGCCAACCCGCATCTAAATACGCCTTTTTGAGGAGGGGCATCGCACCTATACCCACTATATCAGGCGGACACACGTTCCCGTGTTCCGGCCAGGGGAAGACCTAATCCCACGCTGATCGCAGACCCCAGTTCTGTTGTGAAATGTCAGGGATGGGCCGAACCGAGATTAGAATCGAATCCCGAATCCACCAGATCTAGTTTCGCGGATCCTTCCGGAAATCCCGCTGCGGAATACTATCCCCCCCCCTTATATGATTGTAACGATCCACTGTTTTTACTGCTTCAGCGCACCCAAGTTAGGCGGCATAGCGTTCAGGTTTAGTGAGCGATCCTGCCAAGCTCTGGCAATACTTTTGCGGGTCATTACAATCATACAGGGGGGGTGGATAGTAACAGTTGGGCGGCCCATAAGAGTTTAAAGGTCACACCTGTGCTGCTGTCAGTTGCTAGCGACATGAGCAACTATTCAGTTCCATTGTTAGCTTCTTCTGCCTCGACTCTATGCCACAATAAATGGCTGAAATGGCAGCTTCGACCGCATCTGTGCCAGATCGTGGCGTACAATTGATGGTCCTCATGTGGGTTATGACAATTTTGGCTAGTATTACGGTTGTTATGAGGTTTATCTTCCGCGCACAAAAATCTATCATCGGCTATGATGATCTCTTCATGTTCATCTCGATGGTCCGTCCTCCCCTCACTATGGAGTCTCAATTGCTAACCTAGGCAGATTTGTTTCTTCGGGTGGACCATCTCTCTTACACTTCTTTGTCTGAAAGGCGGGGAGAGACATATGGCCGATGTGGGAGCCCTCGGACCAGACATCGTTGCGCAAGTCCAGTTGCTGAACTGGACATCGCAAGTCTTCGGTATCATGGGCATCGGGGCAGGCAAAGTTTCTGTTTCCGCCTTGATTCTCACAATCATAAGGGACACACAACGGGCATGGCAGAAGATCTATCTGTGGACGTTCTGCATTGTTTTGGTCCTTTGTGTCAGCGTTTCATGCTCGATTCTTACCTTTGCGCAATGTCGCCCAGCGGCTGCTTTATGGGATTCTAGGGTTAAGGGTACTTGCATAAAGCCTACCGTCATGGCTAGCTTTGGCATCTTCACTGGAGGTGCGTCGAGTTTTATCATGCAAAGGCAGAGGTCCCCAAAGCTAATATGATTATAGCATACAACACTTTCGTCGACGCTAGCTTATCCTTGATTCCTGCAACTATTTTTTGGACTCTTCACATGGGCTTCCAAGAGAAGATGACGTTAACAATTGTGTTTGCCCTAAACATCCTGTATGCACAAACTCAATTGCAATCCTGCACGGCGACGGCCGCTAATCTATATTATAGCACTTCAATATGCTCTGGCATTAAAACCTCATACCTCTCCGAGCTTGGCAACCGTACAGATTTCACCTGGGCTACTTACGATATATTCGCATGGGTTACTGCAGAGTTCTTCCTCGTCATCGTTTGCGGCTCCACGCCAACTCTGAGGCCTTTGATTAGCCTCCTTCGCCGCCAGCTAGGATATACCTCAAAGGACTCGCGAAACTCGTATCTGCGACACACTGGGGACTCTAGGGTCCCATCAAAGGATGCATTCCAGCTCGACGGCTTCAGGCGAAACGTCGCAAGTGAAACCACCGTTTCCAAGGCTAACCGCACGGAGAATTACGACGAGAACAAGAACTGGGAAGACATGTCGCTCGCGGAGGATATTAGAGTTGAGAGAACGTATCGGGTCCAGATCAACAACAACGATAGCCAGCAGGAATTAAACGTCACTTGAAGTCTCGGTGTCAGCCATATCAATTGTGTTACCGAGGTTCGTTCCTAGTAGATCCACCTAAAGTCTCGCTCCCAGCTCCTTTAGCAGATGATACCATAGCAAGTTTTAGACAAACGGTGATGGCCTAAGAATGGCTATCAATCGATTTGAAAATCTCGAAATAGCCATACTTACCGAGCCTACACACGAGGACTGAGCTGTTTAGACCACCGATCGACAGCTAAAGTGCGTGTCAATCTAGGCCGGGTCCTCTTAGCTCTACGGTATCATACACCCTACAAGAAAATCTTCCGCAAATTGGCATGAGCACGTTTCATCATAGCTGAGACTGGAAGACGTACAATTGATCGTTCTCATGTGGGTTATGACAATTTTAGTTAGCATTACGGCTATTATGAGTGTGTATATGGGTACTGCGACATATGACGAAGACGGCTCTTACAGCTGCTGAAAATGTGTTTGTTTCTCCTATAAAAAATCTAGAGGTTCGACTTATAATATCTTTATTCACCATTGCAATAGTTTCACACCACTAGGAAATCCTGCTCGCTCAGTTTCCCCTCCTCCACCCACGTCCTTGCCTCCCCATCCATGAAACCATGCACATAAGCAGCGTTGACAACAGTATACCTGCCTCCCTCACCATCCTCCACTTCACGTAGCAACAGCGGAACTTTCCCCCCATCCACAACCACAATAACATCTCCCTCCCTCGCTCCCTCCTTCACCATCAAAAAGAGCCCATTATCCGCCTTCGTGAACATCCACCGCATAAACATCTTATCCATCATCCGCCCCGAGGCCAGATCTTTATAGAACGTATACCATCGCGACTCCTCCGTCAACGGCTGCCGCATAAGCTCCCGAATCGCCTTGCCGTCTTCGGCGATTTGTGTCTGGTCTAGTCGCTCTATAGGATACGCGACGCAGTCACCTGCCAAAGTCCTCCAGAACGCCTGTAATTCCGGCTCCCCATTTACGTACGTCGCCGACGAGTCTAAGACGTCGGGGCTGAGATAGAGCTTCTTATACGCGTAGAGATTCTGGAGTTGCCATCCGGGCTTCACGTCGTACGATTGTTCCCAGTCATTGAATAATATGGGTCCCACGCGACCGATGACCGTTCCGCGGAGGCGTAACACACAACCGGGTAGCGCGTCGTCGCAGGGGACTTTGCATTCTGCGCTCCCGGCACTGTAGATCCCCCGCTGCGCGAAAAGGATGCTAGAGTACTGATTGGAGTAGTCGTCGTACATGTTGCACGAAAAATCAGGGACCCAGGACGGGAGACCGGCCAGTCGCTCGATAGAGTCGTTCCCTTGAAAGGGGTTCTGGGTGATGATGTCTAGGTTCGCGCTCCCATTGATCTCGTTGGTGGTTGCTTCAGTGAAAACCTCCGCGACCGACTTGCGGTAATCGACCTTCATCTCGCGGCTTTGCGAGGTGAGGCCGAGGAGGCCATAGATCTTGTCCCGTGGGTCTGTGGACCTGGAACCCTTGAAGCGCGCCAGGACATCCATCAAGCTCGACCGTTGCCCCGCCTGCGTCATGGTGCGCTGGTTCTGGATAGTCTTGACCTTGCTGAATGTCTGACCAGCCATGGGTCCCACAGTGCCGTGTCCCCATTCCATATGAAACGCATCAGAGTACTGCGCGTCCCCGAGAAACGAGTCGATCATATCCCAGTCCAGCGTCCGCTTCCCGATGACGAGGGTGATCCGTGGCGCGCATGCGAGTTCCTGCATCACCCATATGCGCGACCATAGCGAGGAGTAGGTAAAAAGCGTCTGCAGGGAGTCCATTTGCTCGTACTCTAGGAGCCACACGTCGTCGCCTGGCTTGTCGCTCGTGGTTTCCCAAAAACTAACCTCTCCCCTCTTGTGACGCATCGGCTCGAGAGACTTGATGTCACGCGTGTAAATACTACTAAACAAATCCAAGCCTTCCTCCATGGTCTCGAGCATTTTAGCCATCTGCTGCCGTCTCTTTTCTTCATCCACCTCCTCACCTTGATTCTCGCCCTCAGATACAGTGGAGGGTTTGGGAACCATAGGATGGAGCCAAACCAGATTCCCCGTACAAGACTCGTAGATCTGCTTCATCAACATGACCTGTTCACCGCGCTCCACATCGTCGCTCTGGTTGATACACACGGCGTCGACCCAGATCGTCCTATCCTTGGCGGCGAGGCGCAAATGCCGAAGCGCGTTCTCTAGGTGCGGTGTGACCCCGAACGGCTGCGATTCCAGCTCGATGGTCTGTGTAAATCTAGGGACGCCCCAGACGTACGATATGGTCTCGTAAGGCTCGTGGTCATCGAGCGTGGTATGCACGAGCCTGCCACGGATGGGGGAGTCGAAGGAATCCGATTTGAGAAGCTTTAAGAGGCGGATCTCCCGTCGACCTAGGCCGAGGGTGCGGTAGAGTGAGGCCATCCAAGGACTCTGTGTGCTTTATAATATATTGTTAAGGTGCCGTGGAAGATGGTCTATCTAATATCTTGGGGGGGAGGCCCGGTCTAGATAATCTTGAAGAAGGTACGCGAATCTAATTATAAGACTACCCCTGTCCTAATCCCTGTCATAAATCTATAGTTAGGTTAGCTAAAGTAAGAGGTATAGCTAACTTACCTATAGTCAGCCTTTATTTCTATTTAAGGCCAAACTAAGTTATATAGTATATCACCTCTCGATCAATCGCCTCCCTGCTCATTAGCGTTGGCCTTCTGGCCCATGGCTGGCAGCTAAAAATGGTCCTTCAGTTGCAAAGTAATGACTTCGCTAATGAAACCATGCAAACCAACATCCGTTTGTCTTCTGTATAGATTAACGCGGACGTTCGAAAAGGGTGAACGCGGGTTACATCAAGTTTCTGCACATCTGTTCTGTTAAATCAAGTGTAATCATTTGATATCTCTAATCATATAAGATACCCCCGGACCTAATATTGCAATAATAACATAACCCCCCAGACTGGAGAGAACAAATCATAGTAATCTAGCAACGAAAACAGTAGAAAGCCCACCCCTCGTCTCTCAAATAATCTAGGCGCTTATCTATCTCTTTTCAGACTTGTAATTCTGATTGCTACCACTAGAATTGTCCACTGGTCCCCTATTGTAACCCTGTGGCTGCTGGGAATAAGCCGGCGGGGTGTTTTGGCTAGTATAGCCACGGGCGAAACTCTGATCATGTTGCTCGTGGTTGCACGAGGGTCCCCCTCGGTATTGCTGTTGGTTGCCACCGTAGTAAGGACCTTGTTGAGAAGAGCCATTCTGTGGCGAGCCTTGAAACCCCTCGTATCCTTGAAGATAATTTGGATTCTGACGAGAGTAGTCGGGTTGAGGTTGTTGCGCCTTATTCCGGTTCTCAGCGGATTTAGTGACCTTTTTGATGGCATATATGCCACCGCCGGTCAGAATTGCAGTCTTGATTAAACCCATAGTAAATGATAGGTAGATGTGATTTAGGTGTGCGAGGAAGGAGGTTTAATCTGAGAGTTTGCGGATAAGAGATGGGCAGGTTGGCGTTCGCGCGGGCGAGATCGACGTGTTGATGCTGAGATATATTTTCAGGGATATAGACATTTATATATATTAAATCTAATCCTCTCACTTTGAATACCCACAAAGAATTGTTTTTTGCACAGCCCATTAATGTGACAACGTTCCCGGGATAAGCTGCGCCTAGTAGGATGCGCGATGCACGCGTAACCCAAGCAATGCGCGATACGAGATGCGGGATACGTGATACGTTCAGACCAGCTCAGAACAAGAGAGAGCTTATCATTACCCTGTTGTTTCAACGTTGTGGCCAGTTGTTTTCGGGTGATTATTATGACGTTATAGTGCATAGATAAAGCAGTGGATATAATTTTGGAGCACGCTTGCTGACTATCGTAGGACTTTTGTGGCTGTATTTCATGTCTCTCATATTATCAACCTGCTACTATACAAGCGTTAACAGTGCCAACCCCCGCCGAACGCCAATATCTAACTATTCAAAGTTCCGGCTCTACTTAATTATTAAAGTTTTCTATTCTGATCACTTATTTTGAATCACCTGTACCATCTGCTCCACATAGGGGGCCCATTCCGCAGGCAAGTCCTGTTGGATAGCCTTGAACAAGTCGTAGGCACGATGCTCCATATACCAGCACGAGTAACAGCGTTGCAATAAAAGGCAGTAGTGCGCAGTGATAATAAGCGCTGGTGGTCTTCCCTCGCCCAGAGTTCGAATAAACGTGTCTGATACTTGCGTTGGCCAAATGGAAGAGAATATTCTCGAGATGAGCGAATCGGTAGTAGCTAAAGATGCTGCAAGTAATCCCTGTAGCCAAGAAATTGCTTCTGTATATGATTCCATTTCATCCACGGTTGTTGTTTCCTTGATGCACTGTAATTTCAAAACCTCCCCAGATACGCGCTGTAGGCTCTGAAAATCTTCATTTTCTGGGAACACGGTAACTTCTCTGGCGAGAGCCGATGCCTGCATGCCTTGCGAAATGAGACCCTCAAGTGGTCCGGATATCATGTATCGCCTTGCTTGGGTTACGATAGAGCTACATCCACGGAGGCAAACTATCCAATTTGCGGGCCCTTTGTATAAGGAAGAAGTTAGAGACGGGAAGAGAGCCTCGGGGGAGCGAGATGGTGCGAACTGGGCTATTATCATAAACCCGGAAAAGGCGAACACTTGGTTACAGTTCTCTCGGGTGATATTTAATAAGTCCTGTTGGAATGGGCCAAGTGCTAATGTCCGGTGCTGAGTAGACAAGTACTCATACCTGCCTCGTTGTTCCGGATTTAGGTATGCAAGATGCAATGCCGCTGTGGATAACATGCCGTGCATCAGATAATCGCAGGAAATAGACAACCGAGGAACTACTTTCACCCATGGACCGCCCATTGTTGCAGCTGTTTCTGTGATAAATTGGTAATACTATGGAGTTTGACTATTAGCGTTTGTGTTAATAGGAATATTAGGAGAAATAGAAGACTCTCTTTATCAACATAACGAAAGCGTGTGCATACCAACTCCATATCACCCATATCAAAATTCCCAACAGTCTTTGCAGTAGCCGACGGGCTCGATGCTTCATTTGAAGGCAGACCCGGTGATGCAAGTTTCTCAGAACTGTCATTGCAACCAGGGGTAGACACGTCACAGGACGATAATGCGGACGGGCTCAACGGCGATGTTCCAGCATGCCCTGACCGCCTGCCAGCACTTGGCGACCTCGCTATAACAAATTCGCATGGTATACAGCGTTTTGTGCAGCCTGAACAGGCGGGCTTCTCTTCGTCACACTGTTATGCCATGTTTAGCAAAGGCTCTAAAGCAGGTAGGTCATTAGCGGAGTGCCGCCTACCTTTATTTTCCTTCGCTTACACTCCGAACACCCTCCTCGAGACTTCGTGTGTGTTCTCCGGGTTTGTCGTGGCATTATTAGCACAATAGGCAGAGTCTCTCTATTGCAGAGTGCTCGTCTAGAGTTTGATAATAAGAAATGTGATGATGATGAGGGAATACGTCTGACGGATAATAGGTTGGTTAGCGTATCCCGTATCCCGTATTCCGTATTCCGCATTGCGTATTGCGTATTGCGTATTGCATATTAGCGTCAGATCGACACAGCATTAGCGGATCCTTTGCCTGCAACCCTAGTTGCTGATCTTCACTCTGTGGTCTCCCTTCTCGGTCATTCCCAAGCTGACATACACTCACAGCCACGCATTTAGAGACTTTCTACATTTTTAGAAGATGCAGCTAAAGGTTAGTTATTCGCTATGGAGTTTAGGCAGTCGTAAGCATTCTGCTTTATTTTTATTTTTGTTATAAGTCTCATTTGGTATATATCCCCGTCAAACTCCCTTCCATCTGCACCATCCATTCAATTGCCTCCTTTCTCTATACATATTTTTATATTTACGCAAATACACACCATGTTCGACACAGCAGGAAAAATCGCTATTGCTCAATTAGCCTTCTTTATAATTGCCATTTTCCCCGCGCTCTACTGCCTCTTTAAGCATGGAAAGCACGGCCTGTTAGGCTGGGGTTTCCTCTGTGTGTTTTGCATCATACGAATTGTCGGTGCCGGCATTATCGTCAGCGATGAATCTACAAACAAGACAGTCAGCGAGGCCGGGCTGATTATTGCCTCAGTAGCCATTGCTCCCCTGGTCATTTCTATCGGTGGAATCGCACATGAATCGTATAGAGCAACTTCCCTAGAACACTTGAGCTTATATAAACTAACAGCTAGCTCAGATACATCTCTATCAAATCGCACAGACGTATCATATTCGGATTTCTCCCTCATGTTGTTATACATTTTGGCTGTGTAGCAGCAATCGCCATGATAGCTCTGGGGTATACCAAGTTTGAGAAGATCGCATCTACCACGAGTGATATGAAGACGGGATTAGACATGGTTCGTGCGGGAGGCATACTCCTCCTTGCTGTGTGGCTCGGTATCGCTGTTATTGTGGCTGTCTCGTTTCTTTATCCCCGAGATTTATGTGGAGAGAAACAAGTACGTATCCATTCGACCACATAGTTGGTTGGTTCAGGCTAACAGATCTTAAAGCTCATAAGAGGTGTTGTTGTTGCCATGTTGGCGCTGGTTGTCCGGATTCTCTACACAACATTAGGCGCTTTTATAAACACTGTGTCATTTAATCTAAGGACTGGCGGGACAATTACAGAGAAAGTGGTTCTTGATCTCCTGCCGGAATTTATCTTCACCTTCGCTCTTCTAGCTGCGGGTATAGCTTCTCGGAATCTTAAATATGAGAGGGAGATGAAGTGAGGTCAGCTGTGGCAGTAGGGTTTACATGTGGGTTGCTCAAATGAACAATGCAGAAAGCCCCATTAGTAATTTACGACATATAATCTGAAAGGGTTTTGGGTCATGAGTATAGCTTCAATATAGAATTTATGATGACCCTCACTGTGGCGCGTCGAGTATAAGAAATGAAAGAAGCCTATTTCATATAGAGAACGAGTGGTGTGGGGCCAAACTGACATTTACAAAGTAAATTTTAGACATTAAGTAAAGTATTAAACCCCCCATTATAAACCCCCAAACCCAAAACCCTCTCATATATACGCTAATATATCGCTTCATATGACACCGGCCGCACGCTCTAGTAAAATTCCGGCAGACTCCCAAAATCAGGCACCGGTTTCGAACAATCCCAACTCCGCTGATACGCCAGGGGCGGCATGAACCCTCCCGCCAACCCCGCCTGATAACTCCACTGCGGCGCACTCTCCGTCTTCCAGGTCCAGTAGAACCACCCCCACGTCTTCTCAAAGGCGGACATCTGGGCCTGCGCCCACGTCAGCAGGAAGAGCTTGTACTCCTTGCTGTAGGAGGACGCGTCCGCGTTCGCCAGGTCGCAGCTGCACTTGCTGTCCCCGGTGGGGCAGTAGGGCGTGGTGGTGCCGGAGAAGGTTCCGGTCCAGCGGGCGCCGTTGCCGACACCGTTGAGGTACTTGGTGCAGTCTGTGTCGGCCTGGGACCACTCGCCTACCATGGTGGGCCCGAAGCCATTGGCGGGGTTCATGCCAGAGATTGAGGCTTGGGTCCAGGCTTTGCAGGCGAAGTTGACGCGCTCGGTGTGCTTGAGGCCGGTGAGGGCGTTGTCGAAGATGGTGTATTGGTGGACGTCGATGGCGAGCTTGTCGCCGTACCCTGTTAGGGTGCCCTGCCAGGGCTCGAGACCGCGCATCGACTCGCTGAAGACCTGAGTGCCGCTGAAACCGTTGTCCTTGACGACCTTGAACGCCTTCTCCGTCCAGACGATGAGGTCAGACTGCGAGAGGGCAAGAGCAGGTTCGTTGATGAGGCCATAGAAGGCAATGATGTTCTTGTAGCGGTCCTGGGAGAAGAACTTGGCTAGTTGCACGTGGATGTCCAGCGTTCGCTGGGCGTTAAGAGCGCCGTGCGGGCCGTCGAGCCAGTCCAACGTCCCCTGCCTCCCGCTGTGGTTCCACCCGTTCTGGCTGCCAGGCGCACCGTGTAGGTCGAGTTTCACGCGTAGGCCGTGTGCACGCGCCCACTCGATGCCACGTAGGAGGTAGCGCCACGAGATACCCTGCACGTATGGGTCGTCGTCGTAGGTCTTTACTGCCCAGTACGAGAATGGGATGCGTACGTGATCCAGGCCCGCGGCGGCGATAGCCTTGAAGTCGTCTTCGGTTATGAAGGTGGAGTAGTGTTTTTCCAATGTCTTGGCAGCTTCCTTTGGGCCAAGCTTCTTGCACAAGCTGTACTCGTCGACGAGACTTGTGTCAGGAAACAGTGAGGGGGTAATGAAGGGTTCGAGAGAGAGCCACCCGCCCAAGCTTACACCTCGGAAGGGTTTGCTGGCGTAGGACCCCCATGGCTTGTTCAATGCAGGTACGTTTGCGTTGGCTTGCTTGGAGTCGTCCCACGTCGATTTCAAGCCGACGATGGGAAGGCCACCCACAGTCGCATCCGTAAATGTGCAGTTGAAGCCAGTCATATCCAGCCACGATGTTGTGTCCATCCATGTGCCTTTCTCCTTTGAAGGAATCTCGTCGGAAGTTGTGCAGGCGGCTGTTGCTGTTGGTTTGCTTGTCGACTTCTCCGATGTCGTAGATGAAGTCGGAGTGCCGGTACCAGAAGTGGAGGAAGAGGAGGGAGTGTCGACTGACGAGTCGGAGCCATCGGAGCTCTCGACTGGAGGAGAAGAAGTCTCGCTCGGCGAACCAGCAGTCTCCGTTGCGTCGCCAACTGTGTCGCCGACAGCAGCTGCTGATTTTCCAGATCCCACGTGAATTACGTCTTTCGCGACAAGAGCTCCCACGACCGCCCCAGCAATTGCCAGTATCACGAAGACACCTGCGATCCAATACCCTGCGGCATGTTAGACTTTTTGCATTCGCGCGAAAGGCAGCAATCGACTCACAAATCGGCCGGATTCCCCCCTTCTTTTTTTGCACAACTCCTCCATCCTCGCCGGAGCTCAAGTTGCCACTATGCAGCCTCTCCGTGCTCTTCCCCGCGTCCAACATTCCCTCTATCAAGTGAGACAGCCTGGGTATCTGGTTGTCGATCGCTGCCTATCGTGCTCCACTAGGACGAGGAGCTCTTATCGGGCTGTCGATCGCTGTCTATCTACCCGCAGCAACTCAGAAAACCCCTGAAGTGTCGTCTCCTATACCTCCATAAACGCGATATTGCATATCATAAACGAGTGACAAGAACAAAAAAACAAAACGATAGCGAAATGTGCGACAGCCGTTTGCGGGGGATGTTGCACATCCATGGGGGGACCCCTCGTATTTGAAGGGTGGGCTGAAGGGCTGACTCTGGGCGTCCCATCGTATTACGAAGTAGTGTTCAATAATCCAATTTCGGCTAAACGCGCCGCAATACGAGATCACAACATTTACAACGTCGTATCTGGTTAGGGTTAGTTACTGAAAACCAACACGAAGTGAGTCTTAACTCGCCGGATAGCCTATGGATCTTTCTCGTGTAGAAGGTATGGTAATTTACTCTATACTGGGTTCTCGCCTGTGTTGTGCGCGTCGCTCTCAACGTTGGTATCGCGAATTGTCATCGATTTGAAGGGTGCCTAGTGTTATTATTAGTCCAGGGACAAGGGTCCCGCCCGCATGACAGGTGGGCTTTGTGGAGAAGGCTGGTGCGGAACTGTGGCGCTGGCACGTCAGATCCGGAGACCCCTGGTACAGTGTCTCACAGCTTCATGGTACAGGCGATTTACTCGGTTGATCGCTTAGAACTCAACGACACAGGCCTCTTTTGAGCTGGCGGATGGAAGAAATGGGTTAAAGTCTGTTCTGTTGAATTGAGTAGAAACCGTATGTATATACCTGTACCATGTATTTCGGAAAGTGCGGCCGACCACCTGGTAGTCGGCGCTCCTGCCGTGGCTCCAAGTTCTCTAGACAAAGAACTCCTTGATATTCTTTACGAGTATGTCTGGCGCCTCTTCTGCTATATAATGACCACAGTCAATATTTCCCCCGTCTACACTCGCCGTAGAAATCTCACTCCAGTCCGCAACAGCATTGAAACACTTCTCAATGGTACCATTTTTCCCCCACAAGACCCTTAGAGGATTTTGTATAAAGCGATTTGCCTTAATATCTTGTCTCGCCTCCTCCAAGTCTATCGTCGCAGCCGCCCTATAGTCTTCGCACATCGCATGAACAGCCTCAGGCTGCTCGAGAACCGACAAATACTCGGCGAAACATTGCGGTGTAAACGCCCCAAGTCCCGCGTGTCTTCCACCCATAAACAATTCCGCGAACATCTTCGGATTTTGCGAAATCAGAGTCTCCGGCAGCGGGTACTTTTGGATTAGAAAGAACCAGTGAAAGTAAGACTTGGCAAACTCGAAGTCCGTTTTCGAATACATCAGCAGAGTGGGGCTGATGTCGAGGAAGATAGCCTTTATCACAAGCGCTGGAAAGTCCACACACAGCTTGTGGGCGACGCGGGCCCCTCGATCATGGGCACAGATGTAATACTTGTCATGGCCCAGCTTCTCCATCACAACTTTGAGGTCGCGTGCCATGGTGCTCTTCGCATAGTGTGTATGTCCCTCGCTCTGGGGAAGCTTGGTGGATGCGCCATATCCCCGAATGTCCACAGCTACGATGGTGAATTGCGAGACCAGGTGCGGCACTATGAGGTGCCAGATGAGGTGGGTTTGGGGAAATCCGTGGACGAGGAGCAGTGCTGGTCCTGAACCTCCTTGCACCCCGTGAATGGTGACATTAGGTGAGGATTGGACCTCGATATCGAATTCTGTGAATCCCTCGAACATGTTGTATGTACTAATGATAAGAAATTTGTTTTCTTTTCTCAAATAATTTAATTGTCGTTGTAATGTGTTTTAGAATGGTTGCTATTGAGGCATAAAAAATCACTGTCGGCACTTATACATCATATCGTTCAGTCTTGAGATTAATAAGCTTGTTAGATCGACATGCTCGGAAATGTTGAACTACCTGCCAAACCAGGTAAAGAGGTCAAGGTGCCAACGCTTAAACTATTAGCCGTTAGTACATCACCTGCAACGAACACCGCGATTTACACAGCGGCATTAGTTTAACCGTTTGGAACGAGGTCGGTAACTAAACTAGCGTTTATGGTAGCTTTCATAACTGAAAATAAGTGAGGCGGGGCCTTCAGATTTATCACTTGGAAAACCATACTAAACCTTAAGATTGGTAAGTAGGCCCGCCTACCCTGAACCTACATAAAGCCCTTAATTAGGCGCTCTTGGCCTGAGCAAGTTGCTTGATTCTAGCTTACAAAGTCTTAGGTGTATGTCAAACTCGGCGTTGCATTCCTCCAGCTTACAGGAGCAACCATAAAATATTATCACTTGCAGCATCAAAGGCGATCACTTTACAAATCATACAATAGGGTAGATATATTTCTAGTTTAGCAACAATAGCAAACAATCATAGTTGATATGGAGCAATAATATTTCCCTTCGCTTCTCTGTTGATTTTAGAAATTGAATGCATTTAATCACTTAGGGTGGTAATTATTTATAATATTACTCGAAAATATATACAAAAATATTATATGAATATAATGCTACCGATTATTAGCTACAGATAGCGTGTGCCTCGATCCTATGAGCGGCACTAGCATCAATACTACCGATATAGAGCACCTCATATCTCGGATAGCGTGATGTGACTTAAGTCGGCCCATTTCGAAATATCAGATCATAAAGCAGCTTCCCATCACCCTCTACCCTCTGTGCCTCTAAAGATATTATTTGTACAAAGATACCCTTTCCTGATAACTGATAAAGTTATTTGAACAGTTTTACACCATAATTGAAGGCACTAGACCAGAGAGATGGATACCCACGCCACTCAGTCTCCTGAGGAGAAAACGAAGCAAGTCGCTGAATCCACAAGGGACGAGTCTCACGCCGTCTCCGAAACGGTTGCCACAAATACAACCTCGAAACAGGCGATACCCTCCACCGAGACCGCATCAGAAAGCAGAGGTACCACAACGACTGCGAAAGATGAAGATCCACGCACAGAGGCCGCCCGAAGAGCTCGATTCCGCAAGATAGCTTTGGAAAATGCGGCAAATTGGGAGAGACCAACCGAGGATACTGTACCCGGACTCTTTATAAGAACGAACTACGACACAACATCTATCCCGCTCCCGAAAAAAAAAGTTTTGTCCGAGGAGGCCAGGAAGCGGCTCAAGGAGGGCATTATACCTAATGAAAACTTTATGTATCCATACCAATTCCCGCCGTTCTCTGAGCCTTCTCAGCCGAAAGATTCCCGCCGAGGGTAAAGGCTACTATTACAATACAGTAGAAGGTGTACAGCATGCTCGCCAACAGGACCAGGCTTCGGTTTGTGTTGAGGTAATCATGGTGACTCCCATTATCCTAGTCAGCTTAAGGAATCAGATGCCAAATCAAATCTCAGTTATTATATTCGCTCAAAAGCCACCACCTAAATCCCAAAACTATCTCAAAAACCCCAACCCCCCATCAACTACCACCTCCACCCCCGTCACAAACGTCCCCTCAAACCCCAAAAACCTCACCGTCCTCGCCACCTCCTCCGCCTCCCCCACCCTCCCCAACGGCGTCGTCTTCTTCCCATGCTCCTCAAACTCCTCCAGCTCCTGTCCCGACGCCCCTACTACCCCCATCGTGGGAGTCTTCACGTAACCCGGGCTGACTGCGTTAACGCGGACTTTCCGACTCGCTAGCTCTGCTGCGAAGGTCTGGACGAGTGATTGGACGGCTGCTTTGCTCGCTGCGTAGGCGCCCATGCCTGGGATGCCGAGTTTGTTCGCTATGGATGTCGTGAAGACGATAGCGCCTCCGTCACGGACTAGCGGTGCGAGCGTCTGGGCAGCGAAAAAGGTGCCTTTGACGTTCGTGTTGAAGGTGCGATCGAAAGATTCTTCCGTAACCGTCGCCAGGGGCTCAAGGGCAGCGAACCCGGCGTTGAGGAAGAGTAAGTCGATTTTAGCGTCTGAACCTAGGTGCGCCTGTATCTTGCTAGGGAGGGAGGTGATCTCGGAGAGGTTTTGGAGGTCGAGAGGGAGGACGTGGGCGGTGGTGCCGAGGAGGTCTGCGGCTTTGGTGGTGTTGCGGCCGGTGAGGATTACGGTTGCGCTGTCGCGGATGAGGAGTTGGGCTGTGGAGAGGCCGATGCCGTGGGTGCCGCCGATGATGAGGACGTTTTTGCCGGTGTAGGACATGGTGATGTTGGGGGTGTGTTGTGAGAAAAATGTTGTTGGCTGATGTGGGTGGTTTGGATGAGAGATCTGGTGAATGTGACTGCTCAGAAGAAGCTTGCTATCAACATGTGTATATATGCGTGTATCATAACGTGCCAAGATGATTTCAAATCGTCGTTGATTTCAAACCACAATTGCCAAGATATAATGAAGCTGTAGACGGTCAGAAGATAGACCGAATCGCGACAGCGACAGCGACCCCCTGGTCCTCAAGTCGGCGCCTCCATTCGTTGCTTACACAATCCGAGCGTAGATATTCGACATAACGAGCCCTTGCTCATAGAAGTTGGGTCGAACCTTGGCAGAATATAATATCCATTTGAAGATCTTCAACTGTAAAATCCCTAGTATTACATAAAATTACTGTTTAAATACAGCTTCAAATATATCTTGTATATGCACAATATTCACCTATTCCACTCGTCCTCAATCTTATGTTCCACCTCTGCAATATCGTCCGGGTCAAATCCAACCTCTCCACAGATCGCCTTCGTATACTTCTGCAACTGCTCAAGGTGCTCCACACACTGCGTCAGGCCTTTACTGTAGGCAAACTGGTACACCTGCGCAAACCGCATACCACTATCCTCAGCCTTCTGTCCCCCTTGTCCCAGGTTATTCCTCTTTCCTTGCGTCTCATTATGCCCATCGTTGTAGTCTTTACTTCTCTCCTCCTCCTGCTGTTCCATTTCCAGCTCCTCCATCCGATCCAACAACCTCTTCCTCGCCACCATCGCACTAGGCAAATACCGCGGGACTCTCCTCTTACCCCGCAGAGCTCCGGCGAGGATATACAGAGTCATGAGGATACTAGCCACGGCATCGCGTCGATACGGGAGCAGCTCATTCGAAACCGCCTCATTCTGACTCATGTAGTTCGGATGGAAATACAGACTAAACTGGCGCACTTCAACCAGGTTCTCAAAGAACGCTTCACAACTCTCAATAAGCGCCGAATAAGGCAGCGGGTTAAACGGCTCTCGTAATCGGATCTCATGTCTGGTTAATGCGAGAAGATGGCGCATGCGGACGAAGGCTTCGCGGAGACGACCTTCCAGCATCTCGGAGCGGGTGATGTCCTCTTGCGTCGGCTCGTCGCCTTCTTCGTAGTAAATGTACTGCGCGACGACACCGCGGTAGATGAGGGCGGAGTAGTATATCATCCCCGACAGAGATTTGCGGAGTTCGTGACGGGCAACAAAGGGCCATAGAAGCCAGCTGACAAGGATGGCAGATATGACGCCAACGACAAAGGCGACGCCTAAAGTCCAGGCGATGTTGATGTTTGACAGGTGATTGCCTTGAGCTTGTAGGTCGAGAGATACGATGATGAAACTGAGACAGCCGACTAGCCCGGACCGAGTATGAGAACTCTGCGTGTAGCGGTATACCATTGGAATCATGTAAATGGCCGCAAAAACAGCCACAACAACAGGATTTCCATCGCGTGCTGCGTGTGCCACCCCGCCCCATATCGCACCGAGTATTGCACAGAAGCTGCGGGTGAACAAGTCCTGGATATTTCCTCCTGTTCGAGGGTGAACCATTATCCAAACAACGATTACCGCCCACCAACTTTGGTAGTCGTTGTACCACTTTCTACTCTGTTCCAGCCATGCCGGAACGGAAAGCATGGAGACGACTATTGCAACTTTAAGAGCGTAGCGCATCTCGAACCCCTGCGCCCTGTGAAGCACTTTCCATAGCTTGTATCGAAACGTTTTCTTCGGCGACGACGTTTCGTTATTCATAATGACATCCTCATCGCCATCATCGGACTCCTGGCTTGATGTCGCAGCGCTTTCTTCGGCTTTGTTACGAGGAAGCGGCTGGAACGTGCTCTTCTGCGCGCCGATCATCAGAGCATTAAGTTCCCTTTGGCTGCGGAAGAATAGACCCGTAGTCATACCTCCACGGTCATGTCGTACCTGCGCATTGGTTCTCTGGAGACTCTTGTGAAAGGGATAATGAGGCAGGTAAAACCGCCATTTCTTCTGACTCTGTTGCATCTTCATCACCAGGACTAACAGAGATTCCAAGCTATCTGCTGTCTGTCTGACAGGGTTCACAAATAGGAATAGCTCCACGACGTCGGGGTAATTTGAAAAGGTAGCTGGAAAGGCCTCATCGTTAATGAGCTCCTTATGGAGTTTGTCGAAATTGATTTTGGCTTTTCGGAGATTTACCAGACTCCCAAGAACATCTGATGAAACTTCAGGAGGAGGGCCGATATATTTCCTGTACCCTGACATCCCTAAAAGAACGGCATTGCAGCAGTCAAGTCCATCCCTCATATCCGCAAGTAACTGTTCGGTAGGACCAGCAAGTGTCTTGGTGACGAGGTTCACCGCCTGCTCCTCAATGGTGCCTGTACTAGCCTGGCGTGAGCGTGGCTCCTCAATATCCACAACCACGTCGCCGTCACTCGAGTCATTTGCTTGCTGGTTATTGGATTCCGCACCATTGAAGAGTTCCGTCTCTGTCTTCAGCGACAACAATGATCGAACCACTGCCTGCATGGCGTTTCTGACCTCCGCAATATCCCCAGGAGCAAATCTCGTATATGAGATGTCGAGGGCGAGGTCTCGATAAGCTTGAGAAAGGTTGACAAATGTCCACGACAGCTGGCGATGGATACTCTGATTCTCCGTCCGTGGGAGTGTCAGCCCATCTTGCATGACTCGAAACGCGTCATGGAGCGCCAGAGCAATCTGGCGAGAGCCACCATCTGGAGCTATAACCAAGCACACAATGAGACTGATACCCTGCCCCAAGGCCCATGGTATACCATAAGCTAGAAGTTTCTCCCAGGTTACATTTCGCCCGGTCTCGGCCAAACAACAGAACATAGCAGCGATTCCAGCGGGTACGACAAACTGATATATCCTTATTAAATAGGATCTTAGCGATGCCATGACGCCCATGAATATTATCAAGAAAGCGGCGAGCACGCCTCCATATCCACTTTCCGCTACACTCGTAGAGTCAGAGACATACAGGGCCAAGGCTCCCCAGCCAAGGCCAGTACATGTTCCCATGATAGTCAGAAATGCGCCATCAATCTGAGCCCCGATTGTCCTTCCCGGATGGTTAAATAGCGCAGATAAAACCATGATATACCGGTATCTGCCCACCCAGTTACCAACAACCGGAATCAGACACAGGATATATGGTATGAAAAATCCAAGAAACGATTTCGTAAGCTTGATGCCAGCTCTTGTAGTCATCAGACGTCGCACCACGCTCTTCAGTTCATGCCATTGCTTCGGCAAGAAGTGAGACACTGACAGCGGATGCTTCTTCCTGAAAGACGCTGGGAGTGTATTCCTCGCCGATCGCATCAGCTCCTCCTTATCCGTCTTCGGCGGCTTGAAGAAGGGGGCATCAAAAAAGCCATCACGCGTCTCTTGAATCCCATATGTTTCCAAATGCACATTGAGGTCCCGTAGTAGATGATCCAATTCCTCCAAGTGCACTGTATTCATTCCCACAGCACTCAAACTGTGCCTCGGCGTCGCCATCGCGGAGTGTCTCGGTGTTCCCATCGCAGAGGGTCTCGGTGACCGTGGAGACCCCGGGGACCGCATCGAGCGCATCGATATAGGGCGAGACGCGATTGGACTCGGGCCATACGAACCCATGTATATGCTCGAGGCATTGACGAGAGGGTTTGGCCGTTGCGGGCCCTCCTCTATCTGGATATGTTTTTCCTTCTTTCGTGGTCCGAGGGTTGGTCTGCGATGTAATATGCCCTTGGAGACACCCCCAGCCCCGCTGCTTTGTCCCTCATCGTTGACTTTAGGTTTACTGCTCTTGAGAACAGAGAGGGCCCTCGATCTCCTCCGCTCAATTGTCGGTTTCGCGGTGGTCCCTTGGGGTGGATCTGCGCCCCCCGGCTGTTGAGATCCTTCCATTGCGCAATCGCACTTGACAGTGCATCTTGCTCAATTCAGATTTCCGGATTCCAATTGACCGAAGTCTAACCAATTCAAATTTTGACGTTCAGTCCAGGACCCTGTCAGCGGAGCCTCACATCAAATTCACCCTACCCCACCGGCCGGCCCTTGGCCGATGCGCCGATAAGCGATAAGACCGTTAATCTTAGCTTATATTTAAACTCCGAGACGGAGACACCATCCACATGCGCCTCGAGGGACCGAGGTAGTCGACTACAAAGACAAGTCGCGATGGACCTAAGTCAGCTCGCCGCTGGCCAGACCACCATCGAGACCTCGTTCAAGGCTGTGGTCGACCTTGTCTCCGACGATGAAGCGGTGGTGGGGGAGCGCGAAGTGAGCCCCGAGCCCGCGACTGAGGCGCTTGAGGCGGATGAGGACGAGGACGACGATAACGATTACGAGAGTGGAAGCGTCGCTTCGGGGGAGGTTTGGGAGACTGAGTCGCTGTTTGAGGATGCCTTGGAGGAGATTGGAGATGGAGAGCTTCAGGGTGGTATGTTATGCAAGATCGATCTTACAAAGAAAGCTAGGGGTTACTAACATCACCCCATAGGAGACGATGTCTGCACGCTCGAGGAAGCGCGCGAATACCGCCGTCTCCTGCGCGACGGCGGCCCCACGTTATTCTGCAAGACTACAGTCGAGGCTGGGATAGTCACAGCAAAGAAACTCATAACGGCGTTTGGCATCAAGCCCCCCGCGTTCCTCGAGGGCGCTCCCGACATGGCCTACTACAGCCTTCTTTCCATGGCCCTGAGCCGCGAACTGTCCAAACGATCCAAGCTACCAAGTTACAACACAATCGACGACGTCGTCGCGCTCCTAGACAAGTGCAGCAACATCATCGTCCTCACTGGAGCAGGCATAAGCACCTCCCTAGGAATCCCCGACTTCCGCTCCAAAGACGTCGGACTCTACGCCAAGCTCGAACACCTCGGCCTCTCCGACCCGCAGGAAGTCTTCGACATCGCCCTCTTCAAAGAAGACCCCTCCATCTTCTACAGCGTCGCCCGCGACATTCTCCCCACCACCTCCCGCTTCACCCCGACCCACGCATTCATCAAACTCCTCCAGGACAAAGGAAAGCTGCTCACAAACTACTCCCAGAACATCGACAACATTGAGGGCGTCGCGGGGGTCAAGCCAGAGAAGCTCATCCAATGCCACGGCTCATTCGCCACTGCCTCTTGCACGAAATGCGGCGCCCAAGTCGCTGGTGAAGCTATCTTCCCCGATATCCGCGCTGGCCTGATCCCGCGCTGCAAGCGCTGCGTGCAGTATCTCCGTGCGGCCGCTGCACCCGCTGCTATGAAGCGGAAACGCTCTGCTAACGGCAGCGAGCCGAAGAAACGCAAGAAGGCGGAGTATGAGGATAGTAGCTCCGAGGAGGGCGGGGATGATGAATACGACCTCCCCGAGGCCGGTGTGATGAAGCCGGACATCACGTTCTTCGGGGAAGCGCTCCCGGATACCTTCCATGATCGCCTGACGCAGCATGATAAAGACATAGTAGACCTGGTCATCGTGATCGGGACGAGTCTCAAAGTCGCGCCTGTGTCGGAGGTTGTCCCGTTCTTGCCAGCGCATATTCCGCAGATTTACATCTCGCGCGAGCCAGTCAAGCATGTTAATTTCGACGTCGACATGTTGGGGGACTGCGACGTGGTGATCGCGGAGCTGTGTCGGCGCGCGGGATGGGAGTTGGAGCATGAGATGATTCCTAAGGGGCAGAAAGTTGACGTGCAGCTCGTGGAGGAGTTTGAGAGTCGCTGGAAGATGGTGGAGGTGAAGAAGGGGGATGTGAAGAAGGTGAAGGTGAAGGTGTTGGAGCTGGAGCTGGAGCTGGAGCTGGAGCTGGAGCTGGAGAAGGAGTTGGAGTAGGGAGTTATGGCTTATGGCTTATGGAATATCACGTGGAATGAATGCTTGAGCGTGGCGTTCGTGGGAGGGGTTATATATGGCGCGTTGGCGCTGGGGATGTGGGAAATCTGAGCAACTGAGCTTTGGGGGGGTTTTGAGCGGGTAGCTGTTGTTCGTCGTTCGTGGCTCTGGCTTCGGCTTTGGCTTTGGCGTTGGGAAAGGCTCAACTTGAGGGACTGTGAGCTTGCATACTGAGCTGGCGCATACATTTCAAGAGACGGGGAATTGTTCATCTTAGCGTAGCATTAGATAGGACAGTTAACAGTTGGTTTTTCGGCACGGAGATTTTGCTTTGCTCTTCGATTCTGTGAAATTCCTTCTGTCTTACTGCCAGAGCTTGGGGGGAAAGGTGTAATTATTTACAGCACAGGGCTTTTTTATTGCCCTCACTATAAATTCCTCTCATCTTAATTCCAGGGCCGTGCGAAGGATTAGTTATTTCCAACACAGGGCTTTTTCATTGCACTCACCATAGATTCCTCTCATCTTATTGCTAGGGTCGTGCGAAGGATGTAGTTATTTTCGGCACAGGGCCTTTTTTCGATTTCAATCCTATAAAATTCCTCCCGTCTTACTACCAGAGCTCTAACAACAATCTCATAATTACTCATAATTACTCCTCGCACAAACCCCTTCTCAACCCTAACCCCCAGCCCTCACAGCCCTCGCAGCCCTCATCCTTCAACCCCAAATCGCACCATCACCCCCCATCGGCCTGATTACCCCC